>CAUYON010020804.1:0-47500 GCA_963573935.1 Arctocebus calabarensis
GAGAGAGAGAGCAGAAGACAAGGGCATCTGATATAGTCTCGGTTAGGGGAGGTGCTGGGATAGTAGAACAGCCAATAAGGTGTTACTGCTCTGGTGCTAAGAACCGTAGGGGGCGGGCCATAAGTTTGAGCTTTTCAGTGGATAATCGGGATAGACAAAGTTGTGCAATTATCTAACATACCTGGGTCACCCTTGTCAGCTTCTTCTTTTCACTAATTTCCTTCTCCAATCTCAAGAAATGGAGAGTTCTCTTGGACTAGCTGTGCTCCTTACCCAAAATTCAGGCCTTCACAAACGTCCTCTACTCTGTTTCTTTTTTCCAACAGCTCTATCTTTAAACTCTTTCGTTCTATAGGAACATTTTCAACTTCTTTCAGCTTCTCTCCTATTTATGTACTAGCAAACATGACTTATCTCCTCTGAACTTAAATTTATATCACAAACATATTAAACAAACAGCAATCTAAAATTCATTCCAAAACTGGATTTAATTAAAATCTCTCAAAACCTAATTTTTTTTTTTTTACCTCTGTCCTCTTTCACAATTAGTCTTATCATCTTTTGAATCTCGTTTCAGTCAGTGAAACTATCATTCCCTGGCTTAGAAATTGGTTGATATTGTAGTGGGGAAGGGAAGTTGAAGTGAGTTAAGATAAGAGAGGAATACACATCACTGTTTCTTCTCCCCAAATGTACAGTGGAATTCCCTAGGAGCTTTCAGAAGTATGATGCCCAAGACGTCACCGCCTCGTCTTACACTTTAAGGTTTCTATATCATCCAGTATGTGCTGAACCCCATATGTCACCTGGAATGAAATGGTGAGCAGCCAGGCATGGTCTCTTACCATCAATGTTTTAGTCTACTAGTAGAATTAATTAAATAGGCATTATTCCTTGTAGAGAGTGGGCTGTGAGACAGCAGAGCCCTCACAGCCTGGGGAACATTCAGCGAATGAACCCCCAACTGCTTCTCCTCCATTCCAAAACAGCCATTTTCTTTTCTTCATGCTCCCTCTGGCAGAAGACAGTAGCTCTTTCTTTGTCCAGTTAACTATGCGGAAATCCTTGAGATCCCTCCCTTCTTTCTCCTTGTCTTATGCTAACAAAGTTAAGTAGTAACATTCAAGTTGCATGGTTCTTTCTTTGTATTGTCAACTATGCTGAGATCCTTGTGATCTTGCCCTTCTTATTTCTTGTCATATGTTAATGAAGTTGAGTAGAAACCATTAACAAGATGGGTTGTCTTTGTTATAGTTATTTACATTTTCCAAAACTATGTCTTTTGTTTATGCTATTTCCCCATATTGTCTACGCTACCTCCCCCTGGGCAACCCTGTACAGATACTAAAAAATAAAGCTGATTGACAATAATATGCACTATACCTGAAAATATACAGATTGCTGTCACAGAACAAGCAGGCTACCTAACCCAATAACTTCTGATGACCCAAGCAAGAATGAGAAGAGCTTTTTGGACTAAAATGTATGTGCAAAGCTTTGAAGCAAGAGGGGGCTGTGGCTTAATAAAAGACATAAAAGAAATTTCATGTCTAAAACTTAGTTTGAAATTAGAAAAAAAATCCAGAGATGAAACTGGACACAAAGATAAGGACCTGATCATAAATCTTTCTGAATCACTAAGGGAAGCCATTAACCATTCCTCAGTAGTGGCAAAGGTGTCAATTATGATCAGCTGTTAATCAAGACAAGGCCTTGATGAATGTGGTGGTAGAGAGAGACTAAAACTGTGAGATTATAAAATTACAGCACTAAGAGGAAAAAACTTGGTCTTTCATATTTTAAAGGGCTTTTTCAAAGTTTCCACTTTTGTGTTAGATCAGAAATATTTATGCTACATAATCTACAAAGTATGTAGCCAAAAATTATGCCATCCATAAATTCTCTTAAATGTCACCACCAAAGAAGCCACCAGTGCTTTATATACCAAACACAAAGTTGTCTGCATTTTTTCTTTTAATATTTCTGGAATCTATCTTTTTTTTTCTTTCTTTTACTGCATCCTTGGTTGTGTTGGCAAAATAACAGCTCCCTTGAAGTTGTCTACCTCCTAATTCTCACAACATATAAATGGTAACTTTATGTGACAAATAGACTTTGCAAATGTGATTAAGGTTAACTAACTTGAGATGGTGATATTTATCTTGGATTATCCAGGAAGGCATGATTTAATTGTTTGCATCCTTAAACATGTACAACTTCTTCCACCTGTGGTCAGAAAAAGACAGGTGATGATGAAAGGAGATAAGAGAGATGTATTTATCTTCGTTCATTCTTTACGTAGTTTTTGTTTCTAGTCCTTATCTTAAGCATTATTACTGTTATTAAATTTTAAGCCTTTTAAATTCTGTGAAGTCAAAAAGTGGCAACCTAATTAACACATGTATATGTATATGTAAAAATAAAAAAATAAATAAAGAAAAGAAAAGAGAAATGCTACTTTGTTGGTTGGAGATGGAGGAAGGGGGCCAAAAGCCAATGCATGTGGATGGCCTCTAAAAGCTAAAAAAAATTGAGGATTATTCCTGGAGTCTCCAGAAAATATAAAACATTATGTTTTTAATTGCAAATTGCAATTTTTTATTGCTAATACATAGGAAAGCAATAGATTTTTGTGTTCTAAACTTGTATCCAAAAGTCTTGATTTTATATTAACCTTGTAACCAAAAGTCTTGTTTTTCTCTTTGCTATTTCCATTTATTAGTTTTAGGAAAGTTTGTTTATTTGTTTTTGAGGGGAGGTTTTTGAACAATTTGGGAAGATTTTATACATAAACAATCGCATCATTGTAAACAGAGAGTTGTATTTCTTCTTTCCCAAACTGTGCTTTTCTCTCCTTTCCCCGTCTTAAAATTTCAGTTTGAACTTAAATAGGATGGGCAAAAAGAGACCTGGGATTATTCTCAATCTTTCTGAAAAAGCATCTAGTTTCTTACCATTAAGTACGATGTTAGCCATAGGTATTTTGTATACTATGGTTTTTATACTGCTGAAAAAGTTTGCCTCTAGTTCTAGTGTGCTGAGAGTTTGTGTCATGAAAGGATGTTGAATCTTGTCAAATGCTTTTTCCATATTGGTTGATATGGCTGTATGAGTTTTCTTCTTTGATCTGTTAATGTGATTGATTGCCTAAATTGATTTTCAAATAGTGAACCAGTCTTGCATGCCTGTAGATAATTTCACTTGATCATAGTTTATAATTTTCTTTTGGGTTACCTTTGGTAAAACATGGTTGAAGATTTTAATGTTCATGAGAGATACTAATCTGTCATTTCCCTTTATTGTAATTTATACGGTTTTTGTATTAGGTTAAACATGTCCTCATAGAATGAATTAGAATGAATTCTTCTGCTTTCTGGAAGATATTGTAGAAAATTTGTTATTGTTTCATTCTTAAATGCTCTTTAGAATTTATTCATGAAATCATCTGGGCTTGGTGCTTTCCATTTTGGAAGATTATTAATTACATATTCCATTTTTAACAGACATGCACCTTTCAAATTATCTATTTCATCTTGTGTAGGCCTCATAGATTGTGTCTTTCCATGACTGGTCCCATGTTTACCTGTGTTGTCAGAGTGTGGGCCATAGAGTCATTCACAATATTCTTTTATTATCCTTATAATATCTGTAGAATTAATAATAAAGATTGCTCTTGGGTTATCAATATTAGTAATTTGTCTTCTCTTTGTTTTTCTTTGTTAGCATGGCTAGAGATTTATAAAATTTATTGACCTTTTTATCTTTTGGCTTCATTGATTCTCCTTTTGTTTTTATTTTTGTTTTGTTTCAACTTCACTGATATTATTATATCTTTTAACCAATTTGCTCCTTTATGTTGCTCTTTTTTCTCTATTTCCTAAAGAGAACATTTAGATTATTCATTTTAGGTCATTCTTCTTGTCTAAGGGTACATTCAATGCTATAAATTTCCCTCTAAGCACTGTTTTTGCTATATTCCACAGATTCTAATACATTACATTTTCATTTTAATTTAGTTTTAAATATTTTAAAAAGATTTTTGGAAATTTCTTCTTTTGACTCATGTATCATCCAGAAGTATGTTTTATAATCTCTAAATAGAATTTTCCAGTTATCTTCCTATTATTGAAATCTTATTTAATTCTAATTGATTCTGAAAACTTGCTGTATGTGATTTCTAGTGTTTTGAAGTCATTTTTATGTATTTTATACTGGAAAAGGTGATCTAGCTTGTGCATGTTCTATGTGACCTTGAAAAATGTGTGTGTTCTGCTACTGTTAGATGAAAAATTCTATAAATGTCAATTAGATCCACTTTGATTAATGGTGCTTTTTAGTTCAATTATAGCCTTACTAATTTTCTGCCTGCTGGATCTACCAATTACAGATAGAAAGATGTGAAAGTGGATTAATCTGTTTCTCATTGCAAGTCTCTCCATTTTTGCTGTGTGTATTTAGATGCTTGCTTGGTAGGTGTACATACATTAAGGATTATTATGGATCTTCTTAAAGAATTGACTGCTTTACATAATGCCCCTCTCAATTTTTCAATAATTTTTTATTGTTCTTAAGTATGCTTTTTCTGAAATCAATTTTGCTACTCCAACTTTCCTTTGATTTCTGTTACTATGGCATATCTTTCTCCATCATTTTATTTTTAATTTCTCTGTGGCATATATTTAAAGTATATTTCTTGTAGACAACATATAGTTGGGTATTGTTTTTTATCCCCTCTATCTGTCTCTGTCATTTAATTGATGTATTTCGACCTTTCTGTATAATTCGAGTATTAATATAATAGTATTATTATTATTATAATATAATATAATTTTTAATTTCTCTGTGTCATATATTAAAGTATATGTCTTGTAGACAACACATAGTTTGGTATTGTTTTTTATCTCCTCTATCAGTCTCTGTCATTTAATTGGTGTATTTTGACCTTTCTGTATAATTCAAGTATTAATATGATAGATAGATTAATATCTATCATATTGGTAACTTTTCATATTCATAGTAATGATTTTATTTCTTTGTTATATTCCCCTCTTTTCTGCCTTCTCTACTTTTTATTGAGCATTTTGTATGATTTTATTTTCTATCCTCTCTTAGAGTGCTATTATTCTTTTATAATTTTTAGTGAGCTCCCCCCAGTTTTTAGTGAATATTACAAATCAATCTAGGTCCACATTTCAATCACACTATACTTATTCACGTCTATTGTAGGTTATCTAGAACAGTACTTCCCATCTCTTTTTCTAGTTCTTTATAACATTCCTGTCATATATTTCAGTTGTTAGCTATAATTACCCATATTTTTGCTGTTACTATTTTGAACACAGTTATTGATAGCATAAATTCTATAAATTAAGAATAAGAAAGATTTTACTTTACCTTCTTGCTTCCCTCTTTATTGCTGTTCATTACTTTAAATAGATCTGGATTTCTGATATATATCATTTTCCTTCTTTCTGAAAATAATTTCTTTCAACATTTCCTGCAAAACATGTCTGCTGATGACAAATCCCTTCAGTTTTTGTTCTTCTGAGAAGGTTTTTATTTATCCTTTACATTGAAATGTCAGTTTCACTAGAAACAAAATTTTAACGTGCAGGAGTATTTTTTCTCTTTTGAACACTTAAGTATTTCTCTCCACTATCTTTTTGCTTGCATGGTTTTTGATGGCATCTTGATTAATTCTGATGACTTCCACAAGTCCCCTTTGAGTATTCAGCTGAGTGCTTATCAGCCCATTTATGTGAGGGAATTACCTAAGGCAAGGTAAAGAACCACCTAATACAGAGCCAGAAATAGTGTGTCTATTCCCACTAGTCAGATTGAACAACCACATAATTCATGGGAACACAGTAGAGTACACATAGGATCTTGTCTCTATAGACCAAACACTGTTCCAGTTCCACCTAACAGAGATAGAAAGCAAGATCTGGAAAGAAAAAATGTCCAAGAGTGATGTAACTGTGTCCCAAAACAAAGCTCAAGAATGATTATAGGAATATGAAAGTATCCAGCACCCAATAAGTTATAATTAACAAAGTCTACCAGTCAACAAAAAATTATGAAGATATTTTAAAAGCTATAAAATAAAATCCATAAAGAGGCAAAACATTCATCTTCCATATGTTTAAAAAGTTATGTGAATAAACTCAAGTTACTAGAAAAAGATCCAAATCAAACACATGAGTGAATAACAAATTCTGGTTTATCCAAGCAATAGGATATACTCAACAATATGAAGCAATAAACTATTATCTCAATGCATACTATAACATGAGGGAATCTCAAAATAATAACCATGAATTAAATACAAAAAAGTACATTCCGTGTGGTTTCATTTATAAAGTCTAGTAAATAAAAACTAATCTATAGTGAAAATGGAAGAAAGAGGAAGATGCCAAGAAGGGGTAGGAGGAAGGGATGACAAAAGGGCACAAGTAAATCTGGGCAGTGATAGGTATGCAATTATCTTCATTATGGTGGTGGTTTCATGAGTGTACTGCACATGTATCAAACTTACCAAATTGTATTATTCAAATATATACATGTATGCTATATTCTTATGTACACTTATTATTTATTGGTCATTTATATACCAATAAAGCTATTTAAAAAGTGGTTTTTCCTAAAAGATAAAAAAGATATTTTGTGATTGAAAATAATTCTAAATTTACCCTTTTATCCCTTCCACTCCAAGCCAGTGGCAGCTCACAGGGAAAAGGCAAGAAGACAAAATCCTAGGAAATAGAATTAAAACTTCATGGAGGAACTGAGAAGAAAAAGAAGTGAAAAAACTTCTGGACAATATAAGCAACTGTCAATCTGCTCTAGGACTTAGTAGCAGCAAGAATAACTGAAGAACTTATGGTTTTGGTATAGCCAAGGTGAGGATAAAGGCATAATCAGAAAAAACATAATTATAGATTGAAAAAATACATATATGTCAAGACAGTTTAAGAGAGCAAGAGACCAGGGAAAGAGGCAGCAGGTGATATTTTTCTCCCCACCCTTCCAAAGTAGTAAAATACATTCCCAGCTAAGTGGCATGCACATAAAAGATTAAAGAAATCTCAGTTGAAAGAGAAGAGTTGAGTTCGCCAAACAAACTGTACAACATTTCAGGTAATGACCAAGAACTTTGCCCTGCCCCTAGGTTTTGGAAGAACATATTTAGTGTCTATTGTTAAGTCATATCAAGATCAAATGGTCTTCTATGAAGTGAAAAGAAGTAAAATAAGGAATTAAAGATGACCAAATTCAATGGTAGTTTAAAAAAAGTTGCCAAATATATAAACCAGAACAGCAAAAGAAAGAGAAAAAGATAAGGAGGAAATCAAGGAGAGGGAGGAAAGGAGGCAATGGAAGACAGAAAAGAAAAAAGATAGGGAATAATGGTAAAAAAAAAAAAAATTATACACAACTATAAATAGTAAAGAGTATTCTCCATGAGTGCTTCGTTTTATGTCATTACTTAATCAGAACACAAATTAGATTTTTTAAAAATCCACAAAGATAAAATTATTTAAAGATAGAATACGATAATAAGGTAATTATAGAGCTACAAACACAGGTTGATGAACATTATTTTACAATTAAATATAAAAGAATAGAAAAGAGGGTTTAACATGTTCACTTTGGGACCAGAGATAAAAATAATTCATTGGGATTTCTTTATTACTTCTTTATATGCAAATAAAACTAGTACAATTAATATTAAAATTCAGTAAGTGAAAAATTTTTCATCAGATACAATTTTATTAAAGGTAACTTTTCTTATTTCAATGTATTAAAGGAGTACAAATATTTTTGGTTACCTGGATCGCTTTAATAATTATAGAGTAATGTTTAAAAGTGTGCCTGTCACCTGGATAGTGTTCATCATATCCGTTAGGTAGGGTTTCTATCTATCCTCTCCTCCCACCTTCCCCCTACTTGAATTCAGTTGAGTTTTACTTTCCTTTATGCACATGTCTATTTTTAGTTCCAATTTAATAGTGAATATATGTGGTGTTAATTTCCCATCCATTCTTTAGACACTTTGCTTAGGATAAAGATCTCCAATTCCATCCAAATTGTTGCAAAAGGTATTAAGTCATTCTTCTTCATGGTGGAGTTAATCCACTTATGAACTGATGGGCACTTAGATTTATTCCACATCTTTGCTATTATGAATTGTGCTGCAATAAACATTTGAGGATAGATGTCTTTTTGATAAAATGACTTCTTTTCCTTTGACTAAATATCCAGTAGTGGGAATTCTGGATAAAACAATAGGTATGCTTTGAGTTCTTTGATGAAAACCCCATAATGTTTTCCCTAGAGATTGTTTTAATTTGCAGTCCCACAGTTTGTAAGTGGACCCTTCTTTCTTACAAACTCCCACACATCTCTTGTCTTGGGACTTTATAATAAAAGCCATTCTAACAGGGATAAGGAAATATCTTTTGTAGTAATAAAATTGTGGTTTTGATTTGTATTTCTCAGATGATTAATAATGTCAACCATTTTTTCATACTTTTATTGGCCATTTACCTATCTTCTTTTCAAAAACTTCTCTTTACGTCATTCACTCACTTTTTAATGGGTGGTCTGTCTTTTTCTTGCTGATTTATTCTTTGTAGATCCTGGTTTTAGCACTTTATCAGATGTATAGTTTACAAATATTTTCTCCCATTCTATAGATTGTCTGTTTCTTCTGTTGATTATTTCCTTGGCTGTGCAGAAGAAAGTCCCATTTAATCAAGTCCCTTTTTTTTTTTATTTTTGTCATTGCTGTGATCGTCATTGGAGTCTCCTTCATAAATTCTTTTCCTGGGCCAATACCTAAAAGACTTCGTCTAAGATTTTCCTTTATAATTCTTATGGATTAATGACATACATTTAATTATTTTATCCATCTGAAATTAATTTTTGTGAATGGTGAGAGTTATGAATCCAGTTTCACAATTCTACACTTGTCTATCCAATTTTCTCAGCACCATTCATTGAATAGGGAATCTTTTCCCCAGTGACTATTGTTGTCTGTTTTGTCAAACATCAGTTGGCTGTATGTGGATGGTTTGATATCTGAGTTTTCTGTTTTGTTCCATTGATCTAGGTCTCTATTTTTGTGCCAGTACCATGCTGTTTTGGTTACTATAGCTTTGTAGCATAGCTTAAAGTCAGGTAATGTGATCCCTCCAGATTTGTTCTTCTGCCTAAAACCTGCCATGATAATTTTCTGGTTGTAAATAAAGTACAGAATTTTTTTTCTAGGTCTGTGAAATATTACATTGGTATTCTGATAGGGAATTCTTTGAACCTATAAATCACTTTGAGCATTATAGATATTTTTGCAAGGCAAGGTCAATTCTACTAATCCTTGAGCATAATACATCTTTCCATTTGTTTGTATCATCTGAGATACCTTTCTACAAAGCTTCATAGTTCTCTTTGTAAAGATCTTTCACCTTCTTGGTTAAACATATTCCTAGGATTTTTGTTTCATTTTTTTCTTTTTGTTTTGTTTTGTTTGGGGGGGTTCAGCTTTTGTGAATGGTATTGAGTCTTTAATGTGACTTTCAGCTTGACTGTTATTGATGTATAGAAATACTAGTGGTTTGTGTCCATTGATTTTTTACAACCTGAGACTTTGCTAAATTTATTTATTAATTCCAAGGGGCACTTGGAATATTTCAGCTATTCTAGAAATAAGACCATAACATCAGCAAAAAGTGATAATTTCACCTTCTCTTCCCTAATTTGGATATCCTTAATTTCTTTCTCTTGCCTGATTGCTCTGGCTAGGACTTCCAACATTATGTTGAATAGAAGTGGTGACCAATTTCTTATTACAGTTTTTAGTGGAAATGTTTTCAGCTTTTCCCCACTCAGCATGATGTTGCCCATGTGTTCCTCATACATGCCATTTGTAATTTTGAGATATGTTTCTTCTATGTCTATTTTTTTTGTCTGTGATACGTTTCTTCTATACTTAATTTGTTGAATTTTGTCAAATGCTTTATCTACATCTATTAAAATAATCATATGGTCTTTGTTTTTGCTTCTGTTTGGTGAATCACATTTATCATTTTACTTATACTGAACCATTCTTGCATTCCTGGTATGAAACCCAATTAGTCATGGTGAATTTTTTCTTTTTTTGATGTGCGATTGAATTCTGCACATTAGCATTTTATTGAAGACTTTTGCATCGATGTTCATAAGGAATATTAGTTATAGTTTTTTTTGTGTTTTTCTTTTTTTTTTGCAGTTTTTTGGCCAGGGCTGGGTTTGAACCCGCCACCTCTAGCATATGGGGCCAGGACCCTACTCCTTTGAGACACAGGCGCTGCCCTAGTTTATTTTTTATTGTTGTGTCTTTTCCTGGCCTTGGAATCAAGGTGATGCTGGCTTCATAAAATGAGTTGGGGAGGATTCTTTTCTTTTAATGTCATGAAATAGTTTCTGCAGTATGGATACCAATTCTTTTTGTTGGTCTGATAAACTTCCACAGCGAATCCGTCTGTTTGGGGATTTTTTTTTTGAAACATTTTTATAACTTTCAATTTAGTTACTCATTATTGCTCTATTAAGGAGTACTATTTCTCCTGGATTGAGTCTTGGTAGAACAGTTTCCAGGAATTTATCCATTTTCTCTCTGTTCTCAAATTTTTATGCATAGATATTTTCATGGTATTCATGGATGATATCTTGTATTAATCTTGTATCAGTTGTAATAGCTCCTTTTTCATTTCTGATAGAGTTTATTTAGGTCCTTTATTTTCTATTCCTGGTTAATCTAGCAACAAGTCTACCAATTTTGTTTACCTTCAAAGAACCAACTTTTTGGTTCTTTGATCTTCTGTATTATTTTATTGTTTTCAATTTAATTTTGTTCTGCTCTGATCATAGATATTTCTTTTGTTCTGCTGACTTTGGGTTTGGTTTGCTCTTTCTTTTCTAGTTTCTTGATATGTGTCTTTAGACTGTTAATTTTTGATCTTACTGTCTTTCTTTAAGTAGGCATTGAAGCCTATGAATAGGACTGCTTTTCCTGAATCCAAATTTAATAGTTTGTATCCCATTTGTTATTTATTTCAAAGAATTTTTTGATTTCTGTCTAATTTCATCATTGATTCAATCATCATTCAGCCTTATGTTGCTTACTTTCCATGACTTTGAGTAGAATTGAATATTTCTCTTAGACTTGATTTCTAGTTTTATCCCACTGTGATTTGAGAAGATACTTGACATGAGTTCAATTTTTTTTAATTTGTTGAGCCATGTTTTGTGGTTGAAAAAAAGAGCAATCAACTTTACCTTGGAACTGAGAACAATGTAACCTAAAAATATGTACCTTCATATTAATTTGTAATAAAAAAATAAAATATGATCAATCTTGGAGAATGTCCTTGTGCTGATAAAAATAATGTATATTCAGTAGATTTGTAGAAAATATTCTGTGTATGTCTATTATTCTCTTTTTTCTAGAGACCGATTTAAGTCCAGTGTTTATTTTCTGTTTGGATGATCTGTTCATTTCTAACAATGGGGTGTTGAGGATTTGGGGAAATAACCTATTCTTCTTTATCTCTTTGCTTATATCTGGCAGGGTGTTTATTATGATTCTGGGTACCGCTCTGTTAAGTGCATAAATATTTAAGATTGTATATCTTCTTGTTGAATTGCTCCCTTTACCATTGTATAATGACTATTTTTGTCTTTCTTTATGATTATTCATTTAAAGTCAATTTCATCTGCTACAAAAATGGTTGCATCTACTTTCTTTTGGTTTCCATTTGCATGGAAAAAAAATTTTCCATCCCTTCTTCACCTTGAATCTGTAAGAGTCCTTGTAGGTAAAATGTGTTCCCTAGAGGTAGCAAATACATGGCTTATATTTTCTTATCCATTCAGCCAGCCTAGGTCTCTTGACTAGGGAATTCAAAGCATTCAAGTTTATTAACAAATACATGGCATGCTGCTCTGTTCATTCTTTTCAGTATATATATAATTGCTTTGTTTTGGATAGAATCTAGTTGCTTTATCTTATACTATTGTATTATATGAACTCTGAGCTTTAGCTTTGGGGGTGGTTTTAGACTGGGTGGGGACCATTGTGTTGATCCATGTATATTGCAGTTCTTAATATTTCCTACAGGAAATATTGGTCTGGTCTTGACAAATTCTCTCAATGTTTCTTTATCCAGAAAAGTCTATTTCTCCCTCCTATATAAAACTTAGTTTTGCAGGATACAAAATTCTAGGCTGGCAGTTCTTCTGTTTAAGGAGACCAATGATGGGCCTCCAAATACTTCTGGCTTATAAGGTCTCAGTTGAGAAATCTTCAGAAAGCCTAATGGATTTTCCTTTGTAAGTTAATGCTTTTGCCTTACAGCATACAGGAATTTCTCCTTTGTGTTGACTTTTGACAGTCAGATGATTATGTGTCTTGGTAATTGCCTCCTTGCCATGAATCTCCAAGTGCTCTTTGAGTTTCTTATATCTGGATATCTAAATCTCTAGCAACTCCAGAGAGGTTCTCCTCAATTATTCCCTCAAATAGCTTTTCTAGCCTTTGTGCCTTTTCTTCTTCCTCTCAGGGATACCTGTTATTCTTATATTGCTATTCTTATTATTTTACATAATCCAGTATTTCTCATAATCTTTGTTTATTCCTCCTAATTCTCTGTTTATTATTTTTGGCTTACTGAATTAATTTGAAAGAGTTGTCCTGAAGCCCTGAGATTCTTTCTTCTGACTGGTGTAGTCTATTATTAAAAACTTTCCACTGTGTATTATAGTACCTTCAAAAATATTTTCATTTCTGGAACTTCTATTTTTTTTTTTAATGTATTGATCTCTTTAGTGAATTTTTATTCATTTCCTGAATTGTTTTTCTGGTTTCTTTGAATTAGTTTCTCATTTTCTCTTAGATTTTGTTGAGCTTCTTTTTATCATCCATATTTGGGCTACCAGGAAGAGACTGAAGTGGAGCCAACCAAAAAGTCTGCTGTGGAGATTGGGCCATCTGAGATTCCCAATGTGGAAAATGATGGTAGGGAAATGTACAACCAATAGTATGAACAAAAGTAAAGTGGGAAATTATAATGATTATTTGGAGAAATATCCTAAATGAGTGGTTAACAGAGCTTAACATGGAAGTAGAGCTGAAGAGCACAAAGTGTCTGGGAAAATTTCACCACTGTGCTAAACATGAATTTCATTTTGTAGACAATAGGAAATTGTTAGAATAACAATTTAGGCTTACACATATCACTTTTGTATCCCAATGCCTAATTTCTACTCCTATGTCAAGAAGTTTAAAGAAAAAATGTTAATATGTCAGACTGTATTTCATTTCATCCTTCCCTCCCAAACTAGAAAAGCTTACTCTACAGCTTTTTAATCTGTTTTGGCAATGTCCGAAGACATTGCTGGTCATCACATCTAGGAGAGGAGTAATATTGGCACCCACTGGGAGAAGGACAGGTATGCACCTATTCATCCTATAATGCAAAAGATAATCTCCCCCAAATAAGAAATTATCAGGTCCATAATGTCAGTATTGTCAAGGTTGAAAAACTGTGGTCTACCATAAAAATCAAAACAAATATTTACTAATTTTCTCCTGTGATGCCCAAACAGGTACAGCAACGTGCTGACAGGAACAGGCTCTAAATACCCATCTTTCTGGTCCCATGATAGAAATATTTTTCTACCACAGTTCTATCTAAAATTCTATCCTGTCATGCTGTTCATTATTGACATCCAAAAACACGGGCCAAATAAAGTCCTATAATTGATTGCCTTTTATATCTTATCCCATTGTACTTCTATACTTCTTTCTACCAACTAATTCTTCCATTGCTGCCTCCTCAACTCTTTTCCTCTGTGCTTTCTAAACTCAGATTTCCTTATAAATAAAAAATTCTGCATTTTCTACTTCTTTACTGAATATTCGCATACTTTCCTTTTGCTATCCAGAATGTCAGAAACATCATAAGGACTAGGACAAAAGTGGATATTCATCTTAGTTTTAATTTCTTTTTATACTTTATTAACATCACTCATTTGCAATTATTTTTTAGGTTCATGACACTTGTCTAAATACTCTCAACATCTCATTTATCTATCATTTACGATCCTTCTGGTTACATGCCTAAATTCATTAAGGACGTTGAGTCTCTTATCACAGATACAGATGATGGTCATGAGTATCTCCAAAGTTCATGTGTATAATTTGCCCATCATGCTAGTCCCACAGATCTCCTCAATCCCAGTGACGTTGTAGCCACTATCTCTCAGTGCCCTCTGCAATGTGTATTATTCATCAAATTATTTGTTTACACAAACACAAATGTGTAAACTGATCCACCTCTCAACAAAACAACCACAAAAACCAGGATCCTAGTTCTTTACTGCTGCGAGAGTGAGGGCACTTAGGTACTACAGAAACCAACTGTTACTAATCTAAGCTAAAATGAAAACACACTATTGAAGGAAATGGGATTACTAGTAGAAATGACCTGGAATACCAGAAAGGGACAGGCAGGAAAATGGCAGGAAAAAGTGAGGCTAGATTGTATCATACTATTCATTTGCTCTGATATGGACATCACTGCCCACTACTGGCTACATGCTGAAGCTTAATTCACTGCTGCTATCCCCTGAATATGTGATGTGGCAACTGCCAGTGCCAGAATGGATTTCCTATTGACTTCTATCCCTTGCTAATTAGTTCCTTATTCAAAATTCAAGGCAAATGCATTTTATGCCACTATGTCATCATGCAAAATTCCCCATTCCTTTCTCTTTCGGTAAAGTTTATTTCTCAAAACCTAGCTCAGTGGTCTCTTATGAAGTCTTATCTGGCCCAATCAACAGAGTTAGGGACTCTTTTTTGTGATCTATGTACATAGTACCTCAATTGCAGCATTTTAAAATATCTGATTGCATTTACTTACTTTCAAGTGTGCATTTCCTATCAAATAACCAATGCCTTGAAAGCAAACACTATATGCAGTGTTCAGCACATCAAAGGTACAAAAAGGATTTAATACTGAGAAAACCCCATCCTTTTCATGTTTACACCAATATTGAGTGCTTCCAAGTGGGTTTTATAAAGGATCTTCATGTAATTCTTTTGCATGAATGAATGAAGTTGATTTTTGGTCTATAGTTTAAAAAATATTATAATGTAGACACAGCAGAGCTAACCCTCTGTGAAGAGAGAGGGCTTGAGCTTAAAGCCACCTACCCCAGATATCATTTCCAGTACCTTTGGATATAGCCCATGGGTTCCAGAAAATTCCCTATTAAAATACAAGTGTGGACACATAGAGTCAGTGGATTATTAGATTAATGTAACACAACAGGGTGTGAAAAATGGAATCAGAGAGAAAAAGGAAGATAGAAAAGCTCTGGGGCTTCAGTATTGCAGAGAGAAGGGAGGTGAATGAGTGTACCTCAGTGGGGACATGTGGGCATAGAAAAAAATAATAGGTAGTAGACAGAATACCTAGATCTAACTTCATCTATGTCACAGTTTTCCTAGATCAAGCTAACCTTGACCAAAAGCCAAATTTGGAAGTCTACAAAGCAAACTCAACCTGAATTCTTGAATCTTTAAAACAAGAACACATTTACATTTTGAATATCAATGGATATAATGATTTCCATTTGGGGGGTTGCTTTTTAAATAAAACAGAATAATTCTAGGAAATGTTTATAGGTTGGTGTGAAAATAAAAAAAAAACATAGAATCTTTTGTAACTAGAATGAAAACGAAAATACAGTAAGAATAAGAAATTGAGATTTTAAACAATGGCTAAAACAGCCTTGTGATTGTAGGGGGTCTAGTTTTGAAAAGAAATCATGCATTAAGCAGTGGTTGAGGTTAAACTCTCAGTCAGTACTTTACATGCTGCATAGTAACTTAGAAGGACAAGGTGGCGAAAAACCACAATAGAGTTTTAAAAATATTAAATATCATTTTTTGGCATTTAGTTTGCTCTTATAATAATGGAAAGCTTCCCCTGACCTCTCCCCCTACCACTAAAGGAAGACTTTAAATCTTAATTACTTTCTGTTGTTTTTTTTGTTTTGTTTTGGTATCCATTATGATCACCTAAATTACACTTAGAATTATCAAGCTATAACCTTTCTATTCCACCCCCTAATTCGATAGTCAGCACACTTACATGAAGACTATCAGAAGATTATTACTTTTCTGGTCATAGTGGCTCATACCTATAATCCTAGTGCTTTGGGAAGCCAAGGAGGGGGTCCATTGGGGTCAGGGGCCTGGGGGAAGTGGTGAATAGCTTAAGCTCATGAGATCAAGACCAGCCTGAGTGAGAAGTAGACTCCATGTTTACTAAAATGAGGCAAATTGCACAGGCATTGTGGCAGACACCTGTAGACCCTGCTACTCTGAGGGAAGAGTCAGGAGGATCACTTCAGCCTAAGAGTTTTAGGTTGCTGTGAGCTATGAATATGCCATACAGGACACTCTAGCCTGGCTACAGAGTGAGACACTGTCTCAAAAAAAAAAAAAAATACAAACTACTTAACCTAGAGATAGTGAAGGCAGAGATAAGTACTTGCTTTATAAAATTGATATACACAAATTTTATGCTTTAAAAACATTTTTTCTGGGCATATTTTTACTAATACTTGAATAAATTTATTTTTCATTTATGTAATAATGACAAAAAGAGTAGAATTTTTCCTAGAAATTAACATATAATAGGGGGGAAAGAAGGTTTTTTTTTTTGCAGGGGGGGTGTTTGGAGGTTGTTTTGCAAATAGTTGCTCTGTCACTCAGGTTCACGTACAGTGGTGTCATTATAGCTCACTGCAACCTCAAACTCCTAGACTCAATCAATCTTCCTGCTTCAAAGCCACTAGGACTAAAAGCATGTCTCCACATCCAGCTAATCTTTCTATATTTTGTAGACACAAGATCTCACTCTTGCTGTGGTTGGTCTCCAACTTTTGACTTTAAAGAAATCCTCTCTCCTTTTCCTCCCAGAGTGCTAAGATTTCAGACATAAGTCACCAACTGGTTTATACATTTGTAATGATTAAAAAATAACAGGGGTGGAGGCAAGATGGCCGACTAGAGCTAGCTTTCCACAGAGGCTTCTGTCCAGAAGGAGAGTTAAAGAATAGAAGTCTAGCAAGTAAGGTAAAGGTTTGGAGCTGAGCCAAGAGAGACAATTGAAGAATGTACATCAACCCTGATGAGGCAAGTTGTGACCCCAAAGATACAAACAAAGGGTACAAAATCCATCGCCAAGTGGACAGGAGTTCCCCCCACCCGATGAGAAGGGCTCGTGGTATACTTTCTGCAAACAAGAGAGCAGAGTTCAAATGTCCTCCCCTTTATCCCATGGGAGAGACCCTCTAAAAACCAGATTTCTTTCTCCTTGCCAGGCATAAAGCTGTATAAAATTGTATATATTCTCTACCTGCAATTCTGAAGTCTCAGCACTCCCCTTCATTATCACCCCAAGGTCTGGAAGCCTGAAACCCATGGAGTCCAGATTCTTGGGCATTTTCTCAAGAGGTGTGGACAGAGTATGAGCTGTTGCAGGTCTGTACTGATTTTGTGGCAGAGGGGTAAGGAGAAAACGGTGGACTAAAGGAACTGTACAGGAAAGGGAAAGGTGATGCTCCCCAGCACAGAGCAGTAGCAGCAGCAGAAGAGTGGGAACAATAGGGCTCACACCCGTGGGGATATTTGGGAAGGACGCTTAATATCTCTCTGGGCAACCAGAGAAAGCCAGGCATCTTCTCTGGTGGCAGACACTGGTGGAATAGATCTGGGATGGCAATGCAGACCCCATGAGGAAAGGGTATGTCTGAGGCAGTATCTGCTTGGGTGGAGCAGGGTAGAATGGAGAATTGAACACTCGTGTGCAGAGACAGCATACTCCTAGGGTGGGGCTGAGCCAAAGGACTGCTTTAGTTAGTCTAAGAAACACTCAGGGGATCATAACTGAGACAAAGGCAGCCAGGCAGAGGCTGGAACTCCAAGCTGAGTGTGAGCCGCACCCTCCCCAACATAGACTACAGGGGAAGCAGAAACAACAACTCTGGGCAGCAGCACTGTTCTGGGGCTGAGTCACAGTTTCTGTGAACTCAAACAGCACCTGGTCCACAGGGGAATATAGCCAAGACAGAATCACAAATTATGTGCAAATATGAGCATCAGCAACATCAGTCAGGAGCATGACTGGAACTAAGTGAACCACCCTAGCTTCCATTAACCAGCTGAGGTTGTCAGGCCTCCGCTTCCCCTGCTAGATGGTTGCAGAGTGCCGGGGCCTGGCCGAGGAGACATAAGATCTCTGTGATTCAAGCAGTCTCAAACCCCTGGAGCATCATCCCCCCTTATTGGAGGGAAATGAGTCATAGCCCTGTAGGGTTAATAGTGACTGGATATGACAGAGATGCAAGGTGGAGAAGGCAGCATCAACCTTCCCAGACTAATTCATTTGCTGGGGCGGGTGGGGCTTCTGACTCCACGGAGCACCAGAACAAGTCATACTTGAACTGCCAGCAGACCCCTGGTATCTAGTTGCCAGAAACCTTTTGAATGCCCTCACTTGAGGCTGGGTGCTGTCTGGGAATATTGATTCAGAGCGCTCGGACTGCACCAATCACCTGGACTATCCAAAGTGGTACCCTGGGTGTGTGGTTGTGGGAAAGTTTGATTTTCCTTTTCTAGTTGTTGCCCATGGGGGACAGGGTGACTTATAAATTGCTGGTATTTCTCCACAGCTGAGACTTCAATCCAGCATAACTAATTCACTAGGGTAGGACAGAGACTAGCTAAAATAAGACAGTGTCACTTAGCCCCACCACACCAAGTAAGTCCCCAGTGTCTTAGGCCATAGCACTGTACAGGTCCTTGGCAAAGCTCTAGGGGAAAAGGAACAGACACCAGTCACAGGTCTTGAGTATAGGGCTGGTTAATCTCTAATCCAGGAGTCCCTCAACCCAACTTCCCCTTATCTGCTCTTCTATTCAAATGATGTAAAATAATCATGGGGTGGAATCAGCAGAAAAACTCTGATAATATGAATAATTAGAGTGGATCAACTCCAAGGAATAATATGGCCAATACAACTGAAGATCCCATTTATAGACAAATAGCTGAGATGTCAGAAATCGAATTCAGAGTTTGGATGGCAAATAAGATTAAGAGAATGGAGGTAAAGTTGGAATTAGAAATTCAAGGGGCAATTCAAAAGTTCTCTCAAGAATTCAATGAAACACAATGAACACAAAATCACCAAAGATTTTGACACACTGAGACAAGAAATTGCAGCCCTCAAAGATCTTAGCAATACAGTAGAATCCATCAATAACAGAATGGAGCAAGCAAAAGAAAGGATTTCTGAAATCAAAGACAAAGCTTTTGAATGCTCCCAAGTGCTCAAGGACAAAGAGAAATGGAGAGCAAAAATGGATCATTCTCTAAGAGAGCTTTGGGGTAATTTGAAGAAAAATAATATTTGCCTTATAGGAAGTCCTGAAGGCAATGAAGTTGCTTCACAAAACACAGAGGCCCTTTTTCATGAGACTATGGAGGAGATCTTTCCAGACATGCCAAGAGATTCTGAAATTCAGATAGCAGACAGTTTCAGAACCCCAACATGACTCTACTTAAATAAGATAACTTCCAGATACATCATAATTAACTTCACTAAAGTGAATGTGAAGTTGAAAATTATGAAAGTAACCACACATAAGAAAACCATAACCTATAAGGGGAAGAATATTAGAATGACTGCAGATATAGCTGCTGAAACTTTTCAAACTAAAAGTGGGTGGTCATCAGCTTTTAATCTCCTAAAACAAAATAACTTTCAACCCAGGATCCTGTATACAGCTAAACTCGGTTTCATTTATGATGGAGAAATTCAATACTTTAATGACATTCATACATTAAAGAAATTTGCCATAACTAAGCCAACTCTCCAGGATATTCTCAGACCTATCCTCCATAATAACCAGCACAATCTTCAACCACAAACATAAACTCACTCAGAAACTTTTTTTTTTTTTTTTTTGCAGTTTTTGGCCAGGGCTGAGTTTGAACCCACTTACCTCCAGGATATGGGGCTGGCACCGTACTACTTTGAGCCACAGGCGCTGCCCTCACTCAGAAACTTTTGATCAAATTCCAACTTCCCAAGTGGCAAAAGGATTAAAAATGTCCACTGGACTTTCGAAAAACTCAATACTCGAAATTCTATCAGGCTTATCAATATTCTCAAATAATGTGAATGGCTTAAATTGTCCTCCAAAGAAGCACAGGTTGGCTGACTGGATAAAAAAAACTCAGGCCTGACTTGGTGCCTGTGGCTCAATGGGCTAAGGGCACCAGCCACATACACCTGAGCTGGCAGGTTCAAATCCAGTCCTGGCCAGCCAAACAACAATGACGGCTGCAACCAAAAAAAAAGTGGCCAGGAGTTGTGGCGGGCACCTGGAGTCCCAGCTACTTGGGAGACAGAGGCAAGAGACTCACTTGAGCCCTGGATTGGAGGTTGCTGTGAGCTGTGATGCCACAGCACTCTATCCAGGGTGACAGATTGAGGCTCTGTCTCAAAAAAAAAAAAAAAAAAACTCAGGCCAGATAACTGCTGCATACAAGAATCTCAAATTAATTTAAAAAATAAAACAAGGGTGAAGGGATGGTCATCTATATTTCAGGCAAATGGAAATTAGAGAAAAGCAGTTGTTGCAATTTTATTCCCAGATGCAATAGGCTTTAAATCAACAAAAGTAAGGAAAGATATGGGTGGTCACTTCATATTTGTTAAGGGTAACACTCAACATGATGAGATTTCAATTATTAATATTTATGCACCCAACCAGAATGAACCTCAATTTATGAGAAACTCTAATAGGCATGAGCAACTTGATTTCCTCCAGCACCATAATAGTCAGAGATTATAACACTCCTTTGGCAGTGTTGGATAGAACCTCCAATAAAAAGCTAAACAAAAAAATTTTAGATTTAAACTTAACCACTCAACATTTGGATTTAACAGAAGTCTACAGAAAATTTCATCCTAACAAAACAGAATACACATTCTTTTCATCAGCCCATGAAACATATTCCAAAATTGGTCACATCCTCGGTCACAAGTCTAATCTCAGCAAATTTAAAAGAATAGAAATTACTCCTTGCATTTTCTCTGACCATCATGGAATAAAAGTAGAACTCCGTAACAACAGGATTCTGAATACTCATACAAATACATGGAAGCTAAATAACTTTATGCCAAATGATAGAAGGGTCATAGACGAGATTAAGAAGGAAATTACCAAATGTTTGGAACAAAACGATAATGAAAACACTAATTATCAGAACCTCTGGGATACCACAAAGACTGTACTAAGAGGGAAATTTATAGCACTACAAGCCTTCTTCAAGAGAACAGAGAGAGGAAGTTAACAACTTAATGGGACTTAATGGGACATCTCCACCAACTGGAAAAGGAAGAACATTCCAATCCCAAACCCAGCAGAAGAAAAGAAATAACCAAAATTAGGGCAAAATTAAATGAAATTGAAAACAAAAGAATTATACAATAGTTCAATAAATCAAAAAGTTGTTTTTTAGAAAGGTCAATAAAAGAGATGAACCTTTGGCTAAATTAACCAGGAAAAAAAAAGAGTAAAATCTCTAATTCCATCAATGAGATATAGTAATGATGAAATAACAATAGAATCCTCAGAAATTCAAAAAATCCTTGATAAATATTATTCTCAGAAATATGAAAATCTGAAGGAAATTGACCAATACTTGGAAGCACACCACCTTCCAAGACTTAGCCAGAATGTAGTGGAAATGTTGAGCAGGCCTATATCAAGTTCTGAAATAGCATCAACTATACAAAATCTTCCTAAAAAGAAAAGCCCGAGACCAGATGACTTTACATCAGAATTCTACCAAACCTTTAAAGAGGAACTAGCACCTATATTACTCAACCTTTTCCAAAATATAGAAAAAGAAGGAATACTACCCATCACATTCTATGAAGCAAACATCACCTTGATCCCCAAACTAGGAAATGACCCAATAAGAAAAGAAAATTATAGACCAATATCACTAATGAATATTGATGCAAAAATATTCAACAAGATCCTAACGAACAGAATCCAGCAACACCTCAAACAAATTATACACCATGACCAAGTGGGTTTTAACCTAGGGTCTCAAGGCTGGTTCAATATACATAAATCTGTAAATATAATACATCACATAAACAAATTAAAAAACAAAGACCATATGATTCTCTCGACTGATGCAGAAAAAGCTTTTGATAATATCCAGCATCCATTCATGATCAGAACATTTAAGAAAATGAGTATAGAAGGGACATTTCTTAAACTGATAAAGGCCATTTACAGCAAGCCCACAGCCAATATTGTATTGAATTGAGTTAAATTGAAATCATTTCCACTCAGATCAGGAACCAGGAAAGGTTGCCCATTGTCTCCACTGTTTTTAACATTGGAATGGAAGTCTTAGCCATCACAATTAGGGAAGAAAAGGTGATCAATATAGGGTCAGAAGAGATCAAACTTTCACTCTTCGCAGATGATATGATTGTATATCTGGAAAATACCAGGGATTCTACTACTAAACTCTTAGAAGTGATCAAGGAATACAGCAGCATCTCAGATTACAAAATCAACACTCATAAATCTGTAGCCTTTGTATATACCAACAATAGTCAAGCTGAAAAAACAGTCAAGGACTCTATGCCGTTCACAGTAGTGTCAAAGAAGATGAAACATTTGGGACTTCACCTAACAAAGAATGTGAAAGATCTTTATAAAGAGAATTATGAAACTTTAAGAAAAGAAATAGCTGAAGATGTCAACAAATGGAAAAACATACCATGCTCATGGCTGGAAAGAACCAACATTGTTAAAATGTCCATGATACCCGAAACAATATACAATTTTAATGCCATCCCTATTAAAGCTTCACCGTCATATTTTAAAGGTCTCAAAAAAATAATACTTCATTTTATATGGAAACAGAAAAGACTTTGAATTGCTAAGACATTACACAGAAATGAAAACAAAGCAGGAGGAATTACACTACAAGATCAAAACAGCATGGTACTGGCACAAAAACAGAGAGGTAGATGCATGGAACAGAATAGAGAACCAAAAGATGAACACAGCTGCTTACCATTATTTGACCTTTAACAAGCCAATTAAAAACATTCTGTGGGGAAGAGCTTCCTTATTTAACAAATGGTGCTGAGTGAACTAGCTGGCAACCTGTAGAAGACTAAAACTGGACCCACATCTTTCACCATTAACTTAGATAGACTCTCACTGGATTAAAGAATTAAACTTAAAATATAAAACTATAAAAATACTAGAAGAAAGTGCAGGGAAAACTCTTGAAGAAATTAGCATGGGCAAATATTTTATGAGGAGGACCTCCTGGGCAATTCAAGCTACATCAAAAATACATTACTGGGGCCTGATCAAACTAAAAAGCTTCTGCACAGCCAAGAACACAATAAGTAAAGCAAGCAGACAGCCCTCAGAATGGGAGAAGATATTTGCAGGTTATGTCTCCATCAAAGATTTAATAACCAGAATCCACAGAGAACTCAAATGTATTAGGAAGAAAAAAACAAGAGATTCCATCTCAGGGTGGGCAAGGGACTTGAAGAGAAACTTCTCTAAAGAAGACAGGCTCATGGCCTATGGACATATGAAAAAATGCTCACCATCCTTAATCATCAGAGAAATTCAGATCAAAACTACTTTGAGATATTATCTAACTCCAGTAAGATTAGCCCACATCACAAAATCCCAAAACCAGAGATAATGGCGTGGATGTGGAGAGAATGGAACACTTCTACATTGCTGGTGGGAATGCAAACTAAATATGTTCCTTTTGGAAAGATGTTTGGAGAACACTTAGAGATCTAAAAATAGACCTGCCATTCAATCCTACAATTCCTCTACTAGGTATATATCCAGAAGATCAAAAATTACATTATAACAAAGATGTATGTACCAGAATGTTTACTGCAGCCCAATTCATAATTGCTAAGTCTTGGAAGAAGCCCAAGTGCCCATTGACCCACAAATGGATTAATAAATTATGGTATATGTACACCATGGAATATTATGCAGCCTTAAAGAGAGATGTTGACTTTACCTCTTACATGTTTACATGGATGGAGCTAGAACATATTCTTCTTAGCAAGTATCTCAAGAATGGAAGAAAAAGCATCCAATGTACTCAGCCATACTATGAAACCAATTTATAGCTTTCTTATGAAAGCTATAACCTAATTATAGCTCAAGAAGAAAGGGAAAGGGGAGAAGGAGGGGAAGGGTGGGGTTGGATAGGTGGAAGAAGAGTAATTGGTAGGACCACACCTATGGTGCAGCTAACAAGGGTACATGTGAAATTTACTATGTGTAGAATATAAATGTCTTAAGACAATAACTAAAAATTCTGTGAAGGCTATGTTAACCAGTTTGTTGAAAACATTTCAAATTGTATATAAAAAATACAAAAAATTTGTCATATATGGAAATTATATGACAATCACATTTCATTGTCTATATAGAAATTTCACCACAAAACTTTGAGTATTGGCTGAGGCTGTTTACACTACAACAGATTTCAGACTGTATTGCCTACCATGACTAAAATACTGGATTTACTATCTGGCCTTTTAGAGACAACATTTACAGACTACTGACTTAAGAAATGAATTTAAAAAATAATTCCTGAAGTCATTTCTCTATATACACACATACACACAAGCAAACTGTATGTAATTCTAACTCTTCAAATTCAGATTTTTTAAAAATGTATTTATAGAGCTCCCAAACACTTATTTCATGAATTATATGGGCTTGAATCATTCTTTGTTTTAGGCAAGTTTAATTTGGCTACAAGCTTAAACAAAAGAGAATTGTCTAAGGATAAAACTGCAACTCATGAAAATCCAGAATCACAAAACATCACTAAGAAGCTATCACAGAAGTGAAGGGCGTTTCTGAATTTTAGTAGCTCTAGCCACTTCAGAGGCAAGAATTCAATAACTCGTTTTCTAGTGCTCTGTAGTACTTGACACCACCATTCTCTTTCCAAGTGTTTCTTTTTCACCTAATACCAGCTGTGTCTTGGGGTTTGTTTTTATTCTGTTGTATTTGAAAACTTGACTTTGGATGTTGTCTCATAGAATCACCTGAGTCTGAACCCTGTTTCCATGATCTGTTAAGTGTAGCAACTCTGATTAGCTGATTTAATTCTTGAGGCATTTATTAACCAAAATAATGCAAAAATGTACCTGCTTAGCTTTCTATAGCCATTATTCTAGCTAATGGGCTTCTGGGTTTCCAGGAAAGCTATGATTTGGCTTCTCTAAGATCAAGAATTCCCTCCATTCAATCTTCCATGATTCAGAAGATTCAGCCTGAGAGTAAGTAACGTTGCATTGAGGTCTGTAACAAACATTTTTCTTTAGAAGAAGCTGTGTTTGGGTACCATGCACCAAAATGTTCTCTACTGGTTTCCATAGTACTCTTCTCTACAGCTAGGTTTTAAATCCTTTTAGGGAAAAAAAAAATCCCTTCTATTTTTATATCCTTTGCTGTACTTAACAGAACTTATTTGAAGATGCTCAAAAATCAGTAGTGGTATAAATTATCAAATCTACCAACCTATATAACAAATAAACCAATACGCTTTGAATTATTCAGGGCCAAAAATATGAAAAACAAGTACAAAATGTCTTCAGGTCTTCAGGTTTTTTAAAGCAAAATATGAATTGCCTGTGTGTGTGTGTGTGCTTTTGTGTGTGTTTCCTGAATAGCTAAGTATTAGAGTCACCCTTCTACTTTGTTTCAAATACAGACAATTTGATTTCAATATTTTATATTCTACCCTAAAAACTCATTAATATAGGGTGTAATCCCAGAGAAAAATGCAGGATCCTAGATATAAGTTAAATATAAATTCAGGGGAATAGTTTGCATATTAATGATTGATTTTTATCTCTCACATGCAATAATGAGAAAAGATAAGAAACTGCCCACTTGGGCTTACTCACAGGATGTCTCCAATGTGAGAATTCTTTATCTTTGATGGCCCTTGAAAATCAAAGCTTTTAATATTAGTGAATTTTTCCAAAATACAGTAATACTTTGTAGTGCCGCTTGATAAAGAACCATTAAATAATGCATTTTTTGTTATTCTTTCACAAAATTAGTAACAACTACAATCCAGAATTTCTAACAGACAAGGAGGAGAGTTTTATGTTTAAAACATTGAGGTAAACATTTTGGGTACCATTTCCACTAGCCAAGATTAAATCTGTATTTCAGGTTAAAAAGAAGATAATAGATTTATTTTCTCTGATAGGTCATTCTTCAAAACATAATTAACAAAACAAATGTTACTATGCAAACCCATTCAAGACTTTATTTTTATACTCTGCTATTAAAAATCAAGACAGTGGTAGCGAGAGCATAATGAAAAATTAATCTAAATTCACCTTTTTCAAAAACATTACACATATACTCAGCAAAGAAATAAAGTTAAATATGTAAATACCTGTATATATGATGATAAATGTTTAAACTAATATAAAAGGTAAGCAGAATAATAATAAGTGGTCACACACGTTATATTAATACTTTCAAAATAGATAACACAGTCCTCTATATTACACCCATAAATAATAAAAATGGATCTTCTTTTAACAGAGCTCTAAAATGTGTGACAATACTGATTATATATCTATTCCATAATATCACTTAAATGTATCCATCTCCCTCTGACATATGAATAACACAATATAGTATTATTCT
The DNA here is from genome assembly GCA_963573935.1 of Arctocebus calabarensis. Classification (NCBI taxonomy): domain Eukaryota; kingdom Metazoa; phylum Chordata; class Mammalia; order Primates; family Lorisidae; genus Arctocebus; species Arctocebus calabarensis. The sequence continues at coordinate 26,887 of CAUYON010020804.1, forward strand.
TCCTGAAAGAAACTGACTATATGAAAGTTCAACATGTGGGGAAATAATAACATGCCTACAAAAGTAAAGGAGAAGCTCTTATGATGTGACATTAAATTCTAGATCTAAAGTTGTTCTGGGAATAGTTATTTACACTGCTGGTAAATTTCATATTAGAGGTCCTAGTCTATTGAGTACTTTCCTCCTATTCCCATCATAAAAAAAAAAAATCACATAAAACAAACACTTCTCTAAATACAAAAATCCTGTCCCAGACTTCTAATATCTCTGTGTTTAAAGTCCTCACAAACTGCCTCTATCTGTAATGAAATATCTATATATTTTCATAGTTATCTAATAATTTATACCATTGTTCTTCTGCCTTTATGTTTTTGTAAATATAATAAGAAAGATTTTTAAACCAATTTGTTTCCTAAGAAAAGCTGATATTGTCTCGAAGGTTTAGATGTGGAAAATCTGTGTAAGTGGTTCATAAAATATTATGTCATTAAGCGTAACCTATTTTCACACTGAGTTGGACATAAATTACTTAAATCTATCCATTTTTCATTCACCATATATTTATCTTAATGTTAACATAATGTACTATGAAAGAATGTATGCTATGTTAATAGCCAACCAAATTCTCTCCTTCTTGTATAAGTTTGGGCTTATGATGGACGATTTTCTATCCCCATCTCCCTTTTGCATTATAACTACATATAGAAAAAGCCCAAAATCAACATAGTTCACCAGTTACAGGAAACTTGTCTTAATCTTCTCTACATATATGTCAGTAGAGAATTCAATAGCTATATAAAGTATACAAAATAGTCTATTAACATGGTATTTACATATTCTGTATATATTTGAATAATTTCATTTAGTATTATAAAATGCCAGCGTTAGAAGTTCTTCCCTTCTTTGTGCCCTTGTCCTCAAAAGTATTTGAAACAATTATAATATGTGATAATTTCTATGATTAGTAATTTCTATCAAAGAAAGAGACTCTGAAGTCACATTAGAAGAAAAAATAGTACAGGTAATTTGTGTATAAACAGGAAACGTGACCACGGTGAACTTGGTCAATTTTTTGTAATGTCACATCTGTGTGCCTGGAATAAAGACAATATGTTTATCAGCTGACCTGATAGTTGATTTTCTTTTTTTTTTTTTTCTGATAGTTGATTTTCCCCTGCCTTAAGGTAGCAAGTAGAAGAAATAGCCCCTGGTCCTTTTTCCCCCAATGTAGATTCTTCCTCACCTTGTGCCAATAGGTGTGCAATAAATATATTTTTCTTTCAGACAGCAACAACTTTCATCCTTTCGAGTTGCACAAATTTGTGGTAAAGTAGAATAAAATGTAAGATCTACCATGTTGTTTTTGCTTTTGCCTTTAGCATTAAAGTAACAGTTGTCTGCTTTTAAAAAGGTCAAATATGAAGAAATTATGTAAGCTAGAGATGAGGAACAATTTAAATTTTAACCCAGACTTACACAAAAATGTAACTGAATGAACTGCTTCTGGCTAACCATTTTGTTTAACGTATTATTTAATATGACACAGGGGGAGTTTCTAAGCTGTGTCAATGCTAACACATATATTATAGCACTATCAACCATAAAATTTTGAAATTTCCAAATTATACATTAGTGTCTAAACAAAGATATTGTGTACAAGCTTTGTAATTTTTTAGGGGCTAGAGGAGATTGTTAAAAATCACACTGTGGCTCACACCTGTAATTCCAGCACTTGGAAGGTTGAGGCGGGTGGATTTCCTGAGTTCACGGGTTCCAGACCAACCTGAGCTAGAGAAAGACCTCCTTTCTACAAAAAGCCAGGTATTGTGGCGGGCGCCTATAGCTCCAGCTACTTGGGAGGCTGAGGCAAGAGAATCACTTAAGTCCAGGACTTTGAGGTTGCTGTGAGCTGTGATGGCACAGCACTCTTCGGAGGGTGTGACAAAGTGAGACTATCTCAAAAAAAAAAAAATCAAGAGGCAAGGAAAAAGATAGGGGAAGGGGAGAAATAAGGCAAAACCAGGGGAAGTATTGTCCATTGTGCTAACCTATTCAGTCACGGGTACCTATGTTTGGAATTCTCAACAGATTAGGGCACAATGTTCATGTTTGAGTAGACATTTTTTGGTGGCATGCAGTTTCCCTGGTAGCTTACTAGATCTTTACTCATTTTATTCTTTATAAACTGGTAGTTTTCTATCACAGAGATATGGCCTCTGGGGAAGTCTTTTTCTCTTTCAAGTACATTTACCAAAAGAATGGGCATAATGCTTTCTCTTTGTTCTTCTAACTTTATATTTGCCACCTGGCCAGCTTCATGTCAAAGTGTTAATGTCTACTCTCAAAGAAAAGTAAAGCTTCCCAGACATCATAAATTGAATCTACTGTTCCCAGATCCCTTAGCCAAATATTCTGTATGAAGTTTTGAATATATAATTGTATTAAAATATTGTCTTCTTTTACGTTGTTTTTTACATTGTTTTACATTGGCTTTTACATTGTTTTCTCTGGATGCTAGATTTGCCCTGTGAACAGATACTTCCCATGCTATTTAGCTAACTGCTGACTTGGAAGCTAAATTCTTCCAAAGGCTTAGACCATGAACACAGACTCAAACAGGATGTGTCCCAAGATTCCGATAGAGGGACTCTACTGGAAATTGGTGGGCCCTTCAAACAAACTTATCCAAGCATCAATGGTAGAGATTGATGGCTCTTTGTGCTCTGTGGGAGTAATCACAGGAGGTCAGTATGTCAGTCCTTAAACACCAAGGTCAATCCTATGTCGTGAATAAATCACAGGAAAACTCTATAACCTGATCTGTCCCCTGGCAAGTCCTGGACCTGATGGCAGATCTAGAACCTGAGTGTAGGATGGTGCAAGATTTTGGTCCTTAGAGTCAAATAGTCAAGTCAAGCCTCCTATTTTGAAGCATTGGTATTACTTTTGACAATGCAACTAAACTCTATGAACTCTAATATTTTTGTTTATGAAACAAAAATCACCCTATGGCATGCAGTGGCTATGCAATCTTTTAGCAAGGTCATGTGAAGACAGTGGCTGACACTGCAGGTGCTCATGGATAATGCTTACCCCACTCCTCTCCTTTTAACAAATTTCTCTAAAGGAGCTTAAGAAAAACAACAGAGCTAGTTTCCATTGTTAAGAGATTGTGAAAGAAGCTTATAAAAAGATTGCATTTCTTCTTCTTTTTTTTTTTTTTTGAGACACAGTCTCACTCTGTTGCACAGGCTTAAGTGCTGTAGTGTCAGCCTAGCTCACAGCAACCTCAAACTGGGCTCAAGCGATCCTCCTGCCTCAGCCTCCCAAGTAGGTGGGACTACAGACACTCACCACAACACTGCTGTTCTTTAACCCATGATATTCCCTCTTCTCTACCCACAAATGAAGGTAGAAAGCAAAAATTTAATAGTACACTTGAGGAGTAACCAGAGCCTGAATGAGAACCATATCAAAAGTGAAGAGAGATACAACATCAAGATGAGGCTTTGCTCGTCCTATGGACTACATAGCACAGAACATGGGAGAGGAGGACGGAATGATCCTCGGATAGGAAGAGAAAAGATATCACAAATCTAGAAGGAAGCAAATGTTTTTGTTCATTCCACCCTCCTAACTTTGGTGGATTTAAACCTTCCATTCCTTGTTTACAAACAGAAAAACAACAGCTCAAAAAACTTGAAAATTATCTTTTAATCAGTATTTTAAAGGGTATGACATACATCAGTGATTCTTGAAGACACAATATTCGAATATTATCATATTAGGTCATTGATAAAAAGTTTATATAATCTGGGCCTGACACTACAACATGTGGTTTGCTACCAGACTTTTTTCCTTCTTTCTCATTTGTGAACTTAATTACACAAATGTAATTTAAAAGGGAACCTACATTTAATTGTACATTTAGAGACTTACTTTTATTAAAAAAAAAACATTTTTATGAAATCTGGACTGATTCATTCCAGTCACTAACCACAGGTGAATTGATCTCTTAAATTTAAAAATACATCATAATATAATTTTAATGAGAAAGCCCACAACATTTTATGAACAAAATACATGTATTTTGCTGAGCAAAAATTCATTATCACCACCATCCATTTGAACTTTACACTTTGTAAATAACATAATGTCTCAACATGCTAATGTATGGTATCTTTAAAGACCAGCTGCGATATTAAAGTCATTAGTCAGTGAGTTAGTTTCTTTCCACACCTGGTCTAGGCAGTAAGGATCGCAGTGCTACTTGTACCACTCAGATGCCACTTGGTCCAGAGCAGCTTTGGGTGAGTAATACAAAATTTTTATTTTAATGCTTTTTTTTTTTTGCCTCTTCTTCCCCCCTGAGGAAACATGAAAATCCATATGATTTCATTTTAAAAGCTGTAACCTAATTGCATGTAGTTTGTGATGTTAGTTGATGTGTCTTTATGTATTTTGAATTATATTTTCATCTATTGATGGTTCCATATTTTGCTAAAATATTTAATGAATTATACTATGAAATATTATAGTATTTTCTGCATTTTGAAAACCACAATTGGTGGTTTTTATTATATTAGACAGACAAAAGTACTTAAAATTTGGGCCTATCAGCTTATAATTTTAGTAGTTGCCTAGGAAAACTTACATGTATGATTAACCTGCATGGTTGAAATGTGATTGTGTCTTTTAGGTTAATCAAAATCTCATCAATCTGGATTCATCGATAAACTTAGACATTTTTAAGGAATTTATAAGAGATGATAAAATCATCTTAAGAAAATTTTCATATAAGAAAAACTTTCTATTATAAGAAAACATATGCTTGAGATGACCCCATTGCATCAATTTTAATAACATTCATGATGACCATTCTTTTAAATGTTATCAAATTTAAAATATCTTTTTCCGAATTAAGGAATTCAAATACTCTCAACAACTGGGCAAAAAAAAAAAAAATTGTTTTATTCCAAGTCCCACTGAAAATGAAGTTGATCTGCACTGCTTCAAATATAAAGTATAGGATACCTCCTTGTTTCTCCTCTGCCTTTGCACCACGAGTGCTTAAAACTTTCAATTAATCACACTCATTTATTTAACGCTTTTGGGTTTCATATAAAGCAGGAAACCAAACCACAGAACCACAATGACACTAATTCAATGGGTCATTGAATTGCTAGTTTTGCCAGAGAAGCTAATCTTCAATGAACTACATTTGGCATGTCCTTTATAGGAATGTCTTTGAAAAAGGAAAACAATATTTGCTTGTCATTTTTAATGACATAGAATATACAAAAATCTAGAGTGACAATGACTTTTTCACGCTCTTCAAAATTTCAAAGTAGAACCCCTTAAAATCACTTTATTGCCTATAGAATAGAATTTCACTTGTAAAAGAAAATCAATTTCTGTAAAGTTCTAGAAATGTATCAATTCTATAAAATGAGATAACCAATTTGGTTATAGCATCTACAGTCTGGATGATTAGACTATTTGTCTCTATTTGATCTCTGTGATCATGACACAGGCGTCAAAAGGAGGTCTGAGCTTTCAACCCTTCAATCCTGAGGTAGTATGAGAAGTATGGTGTCACTAACGGAGTGGACAAGACACAGAGAATGGTTAACTTTTTGGGAAAATGCAATAAGTTTGGTTTGTACCAGTCATGCATTCAATGGAGAATGCCTAACAATAATGTCAAAGTAGTAAGGACTACTAATAATGCTTTAAATTCAACAAAGGGCTTTATTAGTAGTACCTTATTTGATCTCCAGAAAAACCCTATGAGTTGGTAGGCAGGGCAGATATTGTCATTATCAAATTCATTTGATAAACAGAAGATTTGGGGATGAAAACTATTGATTTGGAAAGAACACAAAAAACTTTGACTCTGCTGTTTTTACATTGCCATTTTGATGGGTGATTAGAGTTCTAATTTTGGCCTTTTTATACCTTGATTTTATACTTATACTACGCTCGATCTTAGCAAAAAGGCTGAGAAGCATTTTTCATTTGTTTGTTGGGTTTTTTTTGTTGTTGTTCTGTTGCCCCAGCTAGAATGCAGTGACATCATCATAGCTCACAGTGACCTCCAACTCCTGGCCTCAAGCAATCCTTGCAGCTCAGCCTCCCAGAATGCTAGGAGTATAAGCATGAGCCACCATACCTGGCACTTTGACTCTATGTTTGTTTATAAAAATAAGTATTTTATCATTATATAAATATTGATAAACTTTTTTTCAAAAGGTATTAGAGAAAATCCAATTTAATCCCATGATCAACTTTTAATGTATTACAGTTCAATAATTTCCTTTTCCCATTGTCATTTTTCTTTTGCTGAAAACATTTTAATTGGATCAGTTATTTGCCATGTAAATTTTATAAAACGATATTGATTAATAAATTTTCAGCCATACCAATCTTCCTCAACATTTAGGCTTTATAGTTACTTGCTTTTGGTCATTATTCTATGAAGAAAAATTTACAAATATGTCATGAGAATGTTATTCTTTCTCCAATTTTATTTAATAACAATTATTTTCATGTGCGGTTATAACTTTTTCTCAGTTTTATTTTGTGTTGATTATTTCTAGCAAGTTCACTAATTAGGGGTCACCCAACCAAAATGCCATTAGGCTTAAAATAGCAGCCTCAAAGAGAGCTTGCTTTACATCTGGTGCTATTTGCATTTGGTGATACTTATTGCAAAACATGGATTAATGACTACTCATTTTAAAGAACCAAAAGAGAGAGATGAAACAAAACAGGATTTAGTGATCATTAGATTTTAAGGTTCATCTATGGGAATCTCTGGCAACCAATTTTTCTTGAACGGATCATATTTCCTACATCATTGAATTCCTTCATGTTAAGAAGTAATGATCAAAACTGACCCTCTCAGAGCAACTGTCATGAACCAGAAGTCTTGAAAGAGGCACAAAACATCCTATGATTGGTGTAAAGAATTTCAGATGAAGAATTAACATGGAAAAATAGATGGAACAAAACAAATAGATAGAACCAGATGGAATTTCAAAAGATGCTTACTTGGATTAGTGAGCAAAATAATTTCTCAATAACTATATTCAAATTTTGTTTGACCACCATGGAAAATTTCTAATACCTTAGATGAGTATTAGAGTACTGATACCTCTAGTACCTTTTCAAGTGCAATAATTACGTACCTTTTTTAAAAATAACCTCTCCTTGTTTAACAACATGAAGGACTTACACCTATTTAAGGCATGGAGAGATTAAGGCAGGAGGATAATTGGTGCAACTAACACCAAGAGAAAATAAAAGCCATGTACTCAAAAAGACAGTAACTTGAAGGATAGAGAGCATAGGTTTTAGAATCAGACAGATGCATGTTCAAATAGTTACTCTGCTACCTACTAGTAGAATCTCTTATGCAAGTTTTTCTCTGTCTCAAGGCCTCAATTTCCCATCTGGTACATGGAAATAATCATAGTTCTTATTTCACAGGTTCTGTGAGGATTAAGTAAGAGACGAGGGAACACTTAGGCCATCTCAAGCAAAATGCTAGATTTTTAACAAATGTTATTGAACTGAAAGATATAATGATATATCTTTTCAAAGTTTCAAAATGTTGAAAGTGCATGAAGGCAGAAGTTCTGCACTGAATTGTATGGCTCAGTATTATTACAGCATCACACTCTATTAGTATAAACGTGGCCTGTAGAAGCTAGCAAATAGTGCCATGAAAACCACCATATGTATGTACTCAGCCCTACTATGAAACTAATTTATAGCTTTCATATGAAGGCTATAACCCAATTATAGCACAAGAATATGGGGAAAGGGGCAAGGGAAGGAAGGGGAGGGGAGAATCAGTGGAGGGAGGGTAATTGATGGGACCACACCTACGGTGCATCTTAGAAGGGTACAGGTGAAACTTACTGAATGCAGAATATAAAGGTCTTAACACAATAACTAAGACAATGCCATGAAGGCTATGTTAACCAGTTTGATGAAAATATTTTAGATTAAATATTAAACCAGCACATTGTACCCCATGATTGCCTTAATGTACCCAGCTATGATTTAATAAAAAAAAAAACACTGTCCTGCATGCTACCAAAAAATGGTATTTTAAAAATATACTTGTAGAGTATTTATGATATACTTATAGAGACCACAGAGATTTTTATACAAAGATCTTCTGGTAGAAATGATTTCATATTTTAGCTTTGTAAACATACAGCAAGTGATACCAAATTTAAACCACATTGTGTTTTAAATGCGATGATTTTCAAATTATTATTCCAACCTGTATATAAAAATCCATAATCTTTTTCATATTCATTTTTGTAAAATACAGCATATCTATATACCCATGAGTATATAGAAAGATTTTTTTGCTGTTTTAAACTGAAGTAAATTGTCAAGCTCTGTTGTCTAGAATAAAATCTTAATTCCACAGTATAGTACAGAATATTTCTCAGCCCTTATATGTGCAGAGAATTGTTTTAACAACAAGAAAAACAAATTATGACAACATCTTGAAGAAGAAATTAAGACATTACAGGAATGAACCTAATCTTAAAGTTTCTATATTAATCCATTATACTCTTGAAGAATTGTAAAGAAGTATCAGAATTACAGCCAAATTTAAGAAGCTTTGGATTTTTAATTATTTCTCAAAGAGTAATTGCATTTCCACTGAAATACCAATGCCTAATAAATATATTTTTAAATAGATCAAGGTGATAAGGAACATATAAAATTAAAGGGGGGAAATAATGAATAGACAATTGCGTTTGAAATATTCATTTGTAATTACAGAAAATCCTCATTGATATAATCTGCCCTTGGAGAAACCAATCTGAATTTAAAAAAAAATAGACTCTCCCAAGAAATGCAGATTTACTATTTTCAAATTCACGCTATATATTTAGCTGCTAATAAAAGCACTTCTAAGTAACATACTTTCATTTGTGTGCTTTAATAAATAGGTGGGAATCATTTGAAATTAGTTAGACCCATTTGTATCCCACAATGTGTTAAACTCTTTAAGAACAGCTTGGTTAAAAGCCTCAAGCAATCTTGTTTACACTATTAGCAAATCCTTGCTTCATAGATCATACAAAAGTAAATTTCAGCCTAGCCTAGCTCAAATTATCATAAATTCTGAATTATATTCAGCATTTTAAAGCTGGAAGGGACCTCAGAGATCTTCCAGTGAAGTCTACAATAATGAGATTTTCCTGGCTGTTACATCTAAAATGCATGCCATATGTATAAACAAATTCTAAACATTGTTGACTATTTTTAAAAATGTAAGTGACACTATGTTGTTCCTTAAAAACGTCTATCTTTTCAAACTTCCCAAGAATTTCACATGATGTTCTGAGAGTTTTTGTCAGGATCATTTACCATCCTTAGCAGTGTGTTGCATTGCTTGTGCTCTTTGCTTTATCGTTTTGTTTTCACGTCCCACTCTGCTCCAGAAAGTTCAGGAGTCTTCTCACTAACAGTTTGAATAGACACCATATACCAATAACAGAGCCAACAATTTCAAGAACTTGTAAAAATTCAAACCAGAACTATTACACAGATCTGAAATCACTAGTGGTGGGAGCCACCATGTGGCTTTTTACACACATGAGAGAAAGCCAACAATTTCACTCCAGTACTTGTTCTGCTTAGGTGTATTTTATACTGGGAAGGAATCACACAGAGAAACCTGTGTGCGCTACACGCTGCAATTTTACCAACATCTACACGTGGCAATCTCAGCAAAACTGGTCCTCTCCTTGCTGGATTCCCGAAGTGCATATTCTTGTTCTCAGCGACTTTCCTGAAGCCTTATGGGAAAATTATCCAAACATGCCATCACTTCTAGGAGGACAAAATGGGGCTTTTCCTCATTTGGGCACCATCTGCCCAGACACCCCACTCCCTGATGTAACCTACTTTATTTATCCATGCAATAAATATTTATAGAGCAGCAGCCAGGTGCCTAGCATATGCTGTGTTGCCAAGAGGAATGCAAAAGAAATGTTAGAGATTCTGACCTCAAAGACTTTTAAGTCTGATTATGGTGAACACGCTTTTGTGAAGCAGATAAATTACAACACACACTCCCGTGCCAGAGGAGTGGGACGAGGAATGTGACAGGAAACGGAGGATAGGTTCAGACACAGTGGCGAGAAGGTACACTGAAGAAGATAAATCTAGATCTAGCTTTATTAGAAGCAGTAGGATTTTTCAAAGGCTGTACCTTCCAAGTATAAAAGAAAATATATAAGGCAAGTCAAGAAAATAACTTTTAAAATGCAAAATGAATGCCTTCTCTGTCATTACGCTATGATTACATCTTGGTCATTATGGCACACGTTACTATTTAAATTTAAAATAATGAAAATGAATAAAATGATAAGTTCACATTCCCATTCTAAATAGAACACATTTCAAGTCCTCGATAGTCACACATGGCTAGAAGCTTGAGTATTGGACAGCACAGAGATTAGAACCTTTCTGTCACCCTGGAAAGTTCCCTCAACGCGTGCTCAGTTCACAGCAAAATCAGCCGAAGGAGACAGAGGACTCAGTTCAGGACGGAAAAAACTTCTTTTATTTTATTATTATTATTATTATTTGAGATAGAGTCTCACTCTATTGCCCTCAGTAGAGTGCTGTGGCATCACAGCTGACAGCAACCTGAAACACTTGGGCTTAAATAATTCTCTTGCCTCCACCTCCCAAGTAGCTGGGACTACAGGGGCTTGCCACAACACCGGCTGTTTTTGGTTGCAGTTGTCATTGTTGTTTAGCAGGCTGGGCCTGGGCTCGAACCTGCCAGCTTCAGTGTATGTGGCTGTCATCCTCTTCACTGAGCTATGGGCGCCAAGCCAAAAACTTATTTATCATGTTGTCCCTTGTGACTGAGATTTTAGTAGGCAACTCAGAGGCTCAGTTGGTTGAATTTGAATATTAATAACCACAAATCAATGTTTACATGTTTATCTCAATCCCTAGCATAGCTGACCAATTGATGAGAAAATCTGGGTCACATTTTGATTTCTAATAATAAAGAATTTTTAAAGATATGGCAAATTTTAGTGCTGAAGGGATGTTAAGAAGTAATTTTTTTTTTAGTATAAAAGTCTAGGAAAAAAAAACTTAAGTAACATCCTAAAAGACATATAGCATATTGACAGTCTGCCTCCCAACTTCACTGATCAGGAGACAGTAGCATGTATCCTGTTTCCTAATCGAAAGTTCCTGTTAATTACATTATATTAGCTGTGGTATTAATTTTAGTAGTCAACATATTATGAACAGCTCAATTCTTGGTTGTAATCTTAGCTAATCAAATAATGTGTTATTCCCATTAGGGTGATTAATTTATTGAGCTATACAATCTACATTGTGCCAAAAAATATTTCTAAACACCTTCATAAATAAATACCTATCACTATTTCTATCTCTATCCCTTACCTAGAGAATCAGAATTGGAAGATAAATAATCATATATGAATTATTGGACAACCCAGATAGAAACACATCTAAAATCCTTCTCCTGGTGCAGGCTATTACGCTGATGGTCCCTAAGGCACCGTACCTCATAATATTCGCACTCTTGTATAGTTCTTCCCCCCCCACCCAGATTTGCCCATGTGACAGTCTTTGGCCAATGGGACAGTGGCAAGTGCGAAGCAAGCAGAGATTTGACAAATAAATACTTGTACATTGGGGATTGTCTTCTTGTAACAGTTTCTCTTGGAAGCCAGATGCCATGCTGTAAGGAAGCTCAAGCTAGAGAGGGGCTTTATGGAAGGGTGTTCCAGTGCCAGCAAACTCGTGGTTGAATACATCCACAAGAGTAACCTCAGCTATACCACGCAAGGTAGAAGGTACCAGCTGAGCACAGTCAACCTAAAACTGCTCGTAATTTCTACCATATCTTATGATATGATAATCATGTAAATATCATCCTATCCTAAAAGTATAAAAACATACTTTTCCTTTAAACTGCAATTATGGAGATAATACAGAATGCCAATTCCATTTTGAAATATTTTTATGACCATGATCTATAGGGAAAACTCTACTATTTTTTATTAGAAGAAAAACAAAGGTAGCCTTACTCTTCTTTGAAATAACAAGTACTTTCAGACTTTATTATCTGTTTTGTTAAACTTCATGGCATTTTAAAAATCATGAGAATTCAAAAGGGACCTAGAAGGAGCTTTCCATACACAAAGTTTTTTAGAAAATAATGTTATTCTTTATCATCTAGTAAAGAAAGCTAAAGAGAATAATATTTCAGAGTCAAGTTCTCAACATCACATACTTTTTGCCTCAGAGTGCAATTTATTTGATCTAACTAACCATGATTATCTTTGCAATTAGCAATTCTGTGGTTCTTTGTTAGTTATTTGCATTTTTTGTGTATAGTTCTGTTTCAGTATTTTTTATTCTCTATATAAAGAGAGTATATTGTTGGTAGTATTAGCTTTCCCTTCCATTTACATAAAATCCTAAACCAAGACAGAAAAAGAAGAGACTTTTAAAAATAATTTTGCCATATGAAAATCTTTTTTAAAAAACTTTATCTGAGTTACATGGTATGGTCTTTTAGAGTTTAAAGCAACTTCTAAAGTCATTTAGACAATGAACTTGATGTGGTAAGAGTCATTCCTCTGAAAGTGTAATGTGATCAAGCAAAGGTGGAAAGCTGCTTTGTACTCTCATTTATTCATGATGACTTTTAATATATTAAAGGAGGTGAGAAAAAACAAGTTTTTGTTCTTCAAATACAGGGTTATAGAAATATTTTCTTGACAAAAAGGTCATATATGTTAAAGAAACACTTTTCTTTCAAAGATCTTAAAATTATGAAACCAAGCAAACCTCTTTGTTTTACTCTTTGTAGAGTTGTCTTTGCTAGTTGTGTTTTTGAGGTAAATACTACTGAGTACCTTCTGGGAAGACTTCCATCTCCATCATCCCCTCTCCAGTCTCTGGTTCTCATTTCTCATCTCTCCTCTCTATCCTGTTCCCCTCTCTCTCTTCACTGCCTCTCTGCTATCCTCTGCACAGTTACTGTCCCTCTCCAAGTTTACCATTGTTGGACCTCAATGATTCTAAACACAGCTGGTCATCAGAACCACTGGATCTTTGGCAGAACAAAATAAAACAAAAAACAGATCTAGGGCAACCCCTTACCTGGAATTCTCCGTTGGCAAGAGTGGTGTGGCAATAGAAAAACCGTGTTTTGCAAAGTTCCTCACATATGTCTAAATGTGAACGAGGATGGTCAACAGCTGTCTGCCTCCCAACTTCACTGATCATGAGAAGAAATGTATTTTGGACTTCAAAGCTTTTCACAAAGAAACAAAGCAGAGATATGACAACTAAATGCAATGCACACTTCTGGATTGTTCCCAGGGTACAAGAAAGGAGTGGGATATGAAGGACCTTAATGGGACAATTGAAAAATTTCTTTTCTGGTGTGTGGACTACATAATAGTATATTATGAATAATCATGTTTTTATGTCTTAACAGAATGTCAAGATTTCACTCTTAATTTTGATTTCCTAGAAACACACAGTAAAGTATTTAGGGGCATAGTGTCTCCAATGTATAGCCAAATATTTCAAGTAAAATATGCGCATGTGTATCAAAAATATGGAGAAAGTCGGAGACTCTTAAAATAAATAGGGCAACATAATTGGTGAATTTGGATAAATGGCATATAGAAGACCCTTGTATTACTCTGATAATTTTTCAGCAATTTGAAATTATATTAAAAATTTTTTTTTTCTTTTACTATAACTGAAATCATGGGCCCTCAACATTCTGTCCAAAATATGGCATCCTGAGCTATGTGATTCAAAGTAATCAAAAAATTAGATGTCAAAAATACCAGCTTGGAATCTATAATTATATTGACTACTAATGAGAAATGTGATCTCTCAGATATCTAAACCTTTACGTACGGTAAACGTACACTTGAGAGTTGAACAATATAGGTTAAGCTAATTTGAAACATCAAGTAACATAAAAATTGTTTCCTTATTCAACATTGATGACAAAAAAAACAAGAAAAAATATAGTCTTTTCTTTTCTGAAAATCCATGAAGCAGTGACAAATCAGTGTCTAACTTGAAGTCATAAAATACAAATTCAAATTTATTTATTACAATGTGTGGGGTCTTGAGAAAGTCCATTAATCAGCTAAGTAAATTTCTTATCTATCAGACAAACCTAAGCACCAGCCTGGCTAGCTCAGGTTTGTAAGACAAACTGGTCATAATCAAGTTCTCATTAATGAGGAAAATAAATGATTTTTTTAAGTTGGCAATTGCCTTATGTACAGGAAACAGAAACTTTCAAGCATGATGTCTCGGCCATATAAACACAGTTGTCCCTCAGTCTGCATGAAAAATTAGTTCTATGACCTCCCACAAATACCCAAATCTACAATGTTCAAATACCTGATATAAAATGGCATAATATTTGTATATAACCTAACTTGCTTACCAAGTATCCTCCTATATACTTTATTTATAGATTACTGTTAATATTTAATGCCAAGTAAATAGTGGTTATTCTCCTTTGGGAAATAATATGAAAAAAGCCCGTACACGTCCAGTACAAACACAATTTTTTTTTTATATTTTCCATCTGTGATTGATTGAATCCATGTTGTGAAACCCATAGCTATATAGGGATGACTGTATAATATTTCAGATAGCTCACAAGTGCTAGCTATGTTTCCACGTCATTGGACAGAACAAGAGACTCCATCTGAACTGTAAGGAGGAGAATGAGACATGAGAAATAAGTTTCCAGGGGACAGTGAAGTGTGTGGTTGAAGAGAAACAAATGAAAGCACTGGGTTACAGAGTTATCCTAGTTTTGCATGATCGAAAGTGCCCCTTGAAGTTTGATACAAAGAGAGAAAGAAAAAACTCCCAGCTCCCGTTGTGCCATGACTCTCTCATCTTTGGGTTTCTAAATACGATTCTCTCATCTTTGGGTTTCTAAATATGATTCTTTGAGATTAATTTGGCCAAATCCTTTTGTTTTGTAAAGTTATATAAATGTTATTTTCTGGCCACTTATTCATATAAAATCATCTTTAAATGGTTTTTACACAGCAAGTATATTATGTAGATATAAAATTCTTAGGTCACAATATTATCCTTTCAAAATTCTTACCTTTTTTCATTGCCTTAAAATATCTACAGTTAGAATGTCTGAAGCCAGCTGAATACATTTTTCCTTTGTGAATAAATCTTTCTTTTTCTTCCCTTTTTTTTGATACTTGAGTTTATAAAATTATCATTCATTTCTCTTGCAATTGAGAAGTATGCCAATATGAGTTTAGTGAGTATCCTTTACTATTTTATCTTGAATTTAGTAAAGTCATCAATTCTCTTCATGCAGGCCTTCAGGCAACTTTTCTTCTATTATATTTTTATTTATTGATTCTGTTTCATATGTTTCAATTTCTCACTCAGGAACACTAATTAGTTGCATATTGAAGCCTTTATTAAGTACCATGGTTTCTTCCTTACCTTTCACCTCTTTGATCTCATCCTGTACTTTCTATGATACTTTGCAAGATATCCTTCACCTCAAACTCCTGGAGCAATCCTCTTGCCTCGGCCTCCCAGGGCTGGGACTACAAACCTGTGCCACTTTGCCTGGCTAGTTTTCTATTTTTAGTAGAGACATTATCTCCCTCTTGCTCAGGTTTGTGTCAAACTCCTGAGCTCAAGCAGTCCACCTGCCTTGGCAGCCCAGAGTGATAGGACCACAGACACGAGCCACTGTGCCCAGCCCCACAGTAATTTTTGGTGCTTCACTTTTTTTGTTTCTTTTGACACCTCTTTACAAGTGATTTAATAGAATATTTTCTAAATTTAGTGATTCTCAGAATATAGGAAGGGTGGATTGCCCTTAGATGCACTCCCTGAAGATGACAACAACATGACATGACAACATCTCCTCGAAAGGAAGTTAATGTGCCCAAATTCCAATATGAATTTTAGCTTCTTAACAAGCATTCACTCTACTGAGATGATGATTTCTCTTACCTCTTGCCTGGTCCTCTGAAACTCTAAGAAGATATAACAGACAACAATCCCAAATTCCCATCATTCAATGTACCCAGTATATCTCTGTCACCATCTTCAGACCTTTGCTTATGGAGGAAAAAGAGTCAGTATGTAATGAACAATCAGTAGTCCCCTCTGAAGTGCCTGCCTATTTGTTTCTAAAAGATGCTGTTTCTGAAGAGCAAGATGGTAACTGAGAAAATAGAGAAAGTCTTAGAATCCACATTTAATTATCTTAAAAATCAATACATGGGCATTCTTTTTCTTTTATTGATCTATACTGTAAGCATAGACTCAGGATACCATGAAGAAGGACAATGTCTTCCTTTCCATTTTAGATGTTTATTTTGTGATGAGCTAAAACTCAAGAATTGCTAAGAAAACTAGCCTATGTTTAATAGTGGGGGTTCTACCCAGAGTCAAACAAGCAAGTCTTAGTTTGTTTGAGACTTGAAGCTATAATTTATAGTTTGACTGTGCGCTTAAGTTTTTTAAGACAATATTTAGGAGCAGCTACATCCTTTTAAATGTTATCCAAGATATTCCTTCACTATGAATAGAGTCTTATGGGTGTTATTTAATATCTGAGGGTAAAAGCTAATAAATATCATCTGCCTATGTATTCTTACCACAATAAACCTTATAAAAATTGCAATATTTCTATACATTACAGGAAAATGTTGTAAATTTAGTTTGTATTGAAAATCCCACTGACCTCCATTTTTTATGTCCTTTCCTTGTCTCAGACAGCCAGTGGTTTTAAATAATAATAATTCTATTTAGGTCAACCATCCATTGCATCTTTCTATTCATTTCTCATTTTTCCATTTCATCATTCATGTAGTAGACATTTATTATGTACTCACTACGTATTTGACCCTATGATAGACCCTGTAGATACTATGATTTAGGTTTTGCCTCTAAGAACTTATAGTCTATCCATAAAGGTCAATGACAAAACAAATGTATGCACTTTGCTGTAGTTTTTTGAATATATGCATAGTGTGAAAAAACATCTGAATCATGTTATCAAGTAATATATGATTTTACTGTGCTTAGATTTTTATTCTTATCAGTAACTTATATTAACTTTTTCATTCTAAATATTTTCTTTAGGAGTGTATCTAATCTTTAATTCAAATCAATTTGTTCAGAATTTAACGAATGTCTATTTGTGAGCAAGACACCTCAGTTGGCACTGTATGGAAGGAAAGGCTAAAAAGAAATTTGAATCCTTAAGGATTTTAGTCTAACAGTGAATGCAGACTATAACTCACTTGGAATGAAGCACACGAAGTGTTAAAGAAGCACAAGAACAAAGAAGATTAAGTGCAACCAAAAGGACCCTACAGTGAAGAGTAAAAAATTGAGCAGAGCCATGTTGAATATGATAATAATTAGTACCATTCATTGAGAAGCTTCTATAACTAGTCAGTATAATAAATGCTTTCCATATAATCTTAGAAAATGGAAATATTTCACACTTTCTATTCTCTTCATCAGTTCAGCGGGCTTAACTGAAATAGAACAGCACATATATTGAAAACTTTGCCCAAAAAACATTCTGCCCATTTCATATGGAGGAATGGGGGTAGAGTGGCAGTTTCAGAGGGAGACAGGTGATGCAAACACAATGAAAATCTAGTACTTAGAGAAATACTGGGAAGACCACGATCTGCTTTAAACTTAGCTTCTTTGGCAGATTGCATTGCCTATCACACCTGGCTCCCAGCCACAAAAAAGGTAGAAACTTTCCAACAATATCCAGACTCACGAAGTAATGGTTAGGGTCGTAAATTACGTGTCCATTTTCTTTTAGATTATATACATCTAACTTCTAAAAGAATTCAACCAAGATAAACATATTAAATTTGTCTCTGAAATGTGAAGAGAAGACAAATGTTTTCCACCTAAGAATGAAATATTACAGTTTAAAAAACAAAAAAACTCTATAAATCAAATTGAAGAGGTACTAACAATAGCCAGAAGGGTGGTTGGCCTGGAGTCTTAAGACACCTCAGATAAGTTTTCTCTCAGCAATAGCTGATGCTTCTTTTCATGATCTGAACAATTGAAACAGAAATGTGAAATTGTGGAGGGGAAATTCGAAGAATGCAAACTTACAAAATTTAGAGGCTGGGCATGTGGGTCATTACATTGATACCTTAATGTGTTTTGCATAAGAACGTATCTATTGTGAGCTCTATAGAGGTAAAGAAATAGCAGATACTTTGAAAGATCCTTTAGAATATGGATCATGTTAAGTTTCATTTTGTCATATAATATGATTCCACATGAGAGCAAACTGCTCTCACAGAGTGATTCAGAAGAAATGTTCAAGCTTGTTAGAAAAGTTTGGGGAATTTATTTGGGTTTTTGTTTGTTTTTTGTCTGGTGGACTTTTGCTTTCTTATCAACTGAAGCCAAATATTGTCTTTTACAATATGATTTCTATTCTTAGGTTGATTACTAATTCTAAATCCTGTACATTAAAACTCATTTGCATTTTCTTCCAACAGTATTAATTGTCCTCTTTTAAAAATATTACCTGCAAAAAAAAAAGGATCAGTGAATTAAAGCGTGATGTGGTTGCTTAATGGTTAAATGAATTGTGTGGGGACATTTAAAATATTGCATATTTTCCCCCACTGCCTGGAGGAACATGAGAATGGAGTGTTCTGTACTACTTTGTTCGGGACGTGATTTTCTTTTAAAGTGATGAAAATTTTCTTTTGAATGAGTATAAACAGCATGAACTTATTTTGTTTGCAATTCTTTGAAAATAATCTCTGATGAATTATAAAATAATCTTGGTTTCTCCTTTTTTATCTTAATGAAATATTCAATATTAGATTATTTGGTTTCACTTTCTGCTTTCTTTAAATTAGAAGGTGGCTGTTTCTTTATTTCCACTCTATAAGGAAACTACTAACACCATTACTTTCTTTAAGGATTATGCCTTCCTTTAATTTGTAAAATAAACACTATTATAAAGCCCCTCTGTTCTTATCAGGTTAAATTTAGGGTTCCAAATTTGATGATATTTTGAAAGGAGAGGCTATGTTTCTCTTAAAAAGACATCGATACCATGACAAAAGATTGAATAAACGAGCTATAGTCTTCTTAAAATTTTTATTTGTTTTACATATGGAGACTTACTAGCTGAGTACTAGTTTGATATAAGGTAAATTTGTATAACAAATCACTGAGACTTATGAAATCAGCACCCTTTTAGTATCGGTGTAAGTACAATAGCTATTTTAGGCAATACCCTGGTACATCTGAGATGTCAATAGAGTATTGGGGTTTATTTTGAAAAACAAAACAAATCAGATAAGATCTTACTCAATCTTAGATCAATTATCCTTCAACCTACCCATGTGTATTTGTGTATAGGAATATGCATATTTGTAAATATTTGCAGAGAGAGGGAATGAAGAAACTGAGAAATATCTCCTAGAGTCGTTGGAGAATTTTTCCTAAGTGCTAAAAAGCCATGTAAAGCAGTTCTGAGAACCTGATGTTGCCGGGTTGAAAGTGTTTAATTTCAAAACCCTCAGAAAAGATAGTAACTCTTTTTCTTAGGATACTAGGCCACCTTTTCCTCCCCTCCTTTAACAGAGAATAATCTTGTTTCTGGAATTATTTAAAGCACACATTTCTTTCGTGCTGCAAACTGAAACCATCCTCGTCACCTGTGAGTGGGAAAATCGTCTCCACTAAGCCCCAGATGAACTGGGTGAAGCACCAACCCAAAGAGACAGTGACCAGGAGCAGCCAGGACACAGGGATTGGCCCATGTGAAATAGGCCTTCTCCCCAACTTGGTGCTTTCCTTATGGTCTTGGGCTTTTATTCAGTAGAACATTCAAATTCCTAGACAAACAGTTCACTCCAGTTCTGCACCTCAGTCCTGTGAGGGTTAAAAAAAGGGGGGGGGGTGAATGTAGCTCTGAACTCTGTTCATCTTCCAACTAATGGACTCTCCCTCCCTCCCCCATGGCTCTCCTTTCCCCCTCCTTGTGGCACCCTTTGTCCACTTTTATGAATTAAAACATGCACACACACTTGCACACACAGGGAATCCTGCCCATTAATTAAAGGACTTGTCAGCCCCAATCCTAGATTCTTACAGTGCAGGAAATGTCTCTCCTTTTAAGTGCAAAACCATAACATTACCATTTCCCCAAGTGCTCTCTGTTTTAGGCTGCTTTCCTAATTAGAGGGATGATAACAGCCCTGCTGATTGGCATTATAAAAGCACTAGTTTGGCTTCATCTGTCCCAGGTGTGCTGTGTAATTTTTTTCTTCTCACCGTTTCAGAGCAGTACCTCTCTCCTTCATTGTTCCTTAAAGTTTTCATCTGAGGAATTAATACAGATAAAAAAACATTAGAAAGGAAGCACCACTGCCAAAG
The DNA here is from genome assembly GCA_963573935.1 of Arctocebus calabarensis. NCBI lineage: Eukaryota > Metazoa > Chordata > Mammalia > Primates > Lorisidae > Arctocebus > Arctocebus calabarensis. The sequence continues at coordinate 47,404 of CAUYON010020804.1, forward strand.
CTCATCACCGAAACCTTTTATCAAAAGTACAAACTATACAAGTTAGAGGATTTTTTTTTTTTCTTTTTTTACCCTTTTGTTTCTGAGGGTTAAGGGA
>CAUYON010020804.1:50000-162096 GCA_963573935.1 Arctocebus calabarensis
ACACACACACACACACACACATACACACTCTGGGGTGTTTTCAGAGTGGCTCTAGCAGAGAGGTAGGGTAGAACAGCGGGGGAGCTGTGCGGATGGGTGAAGTGCTTGTGTGCCTGCTTAGACGGGGCAGAAAAGCCAAACTTAAGAAATCTGCCTATGTACAGAACAAATCAGCTGAAGGGGTTCTCATTAACCTGCCGTCTGTGAATTTCGTTATTTTTCAGGTTAGTTCTGAGTTTCGTTGCCTTTTAAAGGGAGAGGAAAGCAAACCACATGCTATTTTATGATAAGCCTTCAAAAGGGAGGGGATAAAAACTAAGTTATCAATGTTATGCCATTATTCTTGGTGAAGAGATGCGTAATTTAGCTCAGCTACTCATGGGGGGGGATTTTTTTTTTAAACTAGAACTAGATTAAAACTGATGGTGCAGAGAAGTAAAAAGTTTTGGGGTTTTCTTTCTTTCTTTTTTTTTAAGTTTAACAATGGAATCTTTCTTGGCTCTTAAACCATTTCCATGAGTGCTATTCAAGTTTGGACCATTTTTAAGCCCGACCTTTGACAAGCTTTGTATAAAATCTGGTGGGGGTGCTTTTAATAGCAGCCAGCAATGAGAATCACTTTCAAGTTTGAAAACTTAGAAAAATATTGAGATGTTGTAAAGTGACAGATGCAAAGTGAAGTAAAGACAAGAGCAACTTAGGGAGAAGGAGCCCTATTTCCAGGTTTAAAAAAAAAAAAAAATCTGTCAAGGCCTTAAAACAACCCAGTGAAAACAAGCTGGGTAAATGAAGAGAAACTAGGGTTGTTTGACCAAGTTAGTCCTGAAAACATGTTTCTTGGTGCTCCTGGGTGTTTTTCACTGGAGCATGTGAGTTTTAAAGAGTAAGGAATTCAAGTAATTGCAGGAAGTGTGTTTCCGTGGTGGTGGGGGGTCAGCATTGGCGAATGGGGGGCAAGTTCACAGTTGGGTTTTGAGGCCGCTTGAGGAAGGGAGGAAGACCAGTGTGTGTGTCCTGCGCTGGACCGGGATTGTATGTCAGACTTAGGAAGCATTGACTTGAGAGAGTTCATGAATGAAGTGAGAGACCCGGGCAACCGCAGCCACCCCGCAGACATCTCTTAAAAGGGGAGGGTGGTGTGCTTTTCCAGCGTATTCTGGTAGCAGATTGATTCTCTTGCTTTTAATTTCCATAACTGGTAGCTTCAGAAATGGCTTTGGAAGGCAATTTGCTTTAAACGTGGCCACCAATTCCAAAGTGCCCTGGTTATTTTAGGAACCCTACCCTTTTCCTCCGGAGCTCTTTCGCGGGAGTTCTGCTTTTGGACGGGTGCAGGAGGTAGGGTTCTTCCTCCGTCGACTCCTGCAGAGGTCACATTTTGTGTGCGGGGTCGTCTCCAGCGTGTGTGAGCAGCATATGCATGTGGTTGTGCTGACTGCACTCGCAGGCTTGTAAATTTTCACCCTGGGAAATTAGCAACAAAGCCCGATCTGTCTCGTGGCTGCTTTGCACTTTCCGAGGGCGGCTGTACTTGACTGAGCAGCAGAACAGGCACACGAGAGCGAGCGAGGGAGGGATAGAAGGGAAAAGGAAAAGGGAGGGGTGGGGGCGAGAGGTAAATAGTCTTAAATCGGAAGGGAGCTGCTTCTCTGTGGTCCTGACAAGCGCAGCCTGGGCTCCGCCGGCTTAGTAATAACTGAGTGACCTTTTCTTGGGCTGTATTATGTCTGGCTGGGAAGGGATTGCATTTTGCAGCTGAGCGCCGGGGCTGCCTTCAGCTCGGCTCCGCTCACGCTGCTGGGGTAAGTTGTTTTGAGCCCGGACGCAGAGAGACAGCCTCGGATGGCAGTTGCCTAAAAGGAGGACACCTGTGGCTCGGATGCGGTCAACACCATCACTTGGCGAATCCTTGAGGACCTCATTATTTTAAACTTAAAAGAAAAGAGAGAGAGAGAGAGAGAGATTCCCTCCCCCGTCTTTTTTTTTTTTTTTTAAAACAATGCTTCTTTTTGACCTTTCCCAAGGAGAAGCGCTACAAAGCGGCCACTGTGCTCACTGATCGGCCTCCCCCTGTATCGTTTGATTGAGAAGGTAAGTGCAGCGACTGTGTACACACGCGTCGCCGTGTTTGTGCTGTGTGTGTCTGCGGGTGCGCGCGTGCGTGTGCGGATGTGGGGATTTTTTTCTTCCCCAGCCTCTCCTAATGAGGCATAAGCTGGAGCTGCAACCCAGCTCCGCACTGCAACTTTCACTCCGGCTGCAGCTCTACTGAGACGGTTTTGTTTAAATCATGTGAGGCTTCATTATTTTTATGATGAGACATGAAATAGATGCAGGCGGAAGATGTCGATGGAAGGAGGGAGAGCGGCTACCGCGCGGAACGTCTCAAGTACGACTCGAGTAGATGATAGTCAAAGTTCAGCGTGAACTGCCGCATTTCCACACCCCTGACTCCCGGGGAGAGAGTTTGGAATCAGGAAATCTTTACTCCCAGCCCCTAGGAAGGACACTCAGTCCTGGGTGGGCTCGCCAACCCCCTCCCGCCTGACTTGCCGGAATTCCTGACACCCCCCCCACCACCCCAAGAAAAGAGTTGCAAAGACAATCTTTAGGTCCAAGTTGACACTTCTGCTTCTCCCTCCGCAGCCATAATAACAGAATGTAGCTCGTTTGTCCTGGAAAAGTGACTGTCTTTGCTGGGGGTGGTGAGGGGGGCAAAGTGGCCGGAGGAGAGAGGGTCCATGGAACAAGGTGTCTGGGTCCTAATAGGTTGAGATTAGAACTGATGCAGCACATTTTTACGGGGGCAACCCAGATTGCTGTTATAAAATACAAGTCAGATTTATGATCTTTTTCATATTGAACATGATATGCTATGCTAACGCTGCATGTGACAGTTTAATCAAATCCATTTGTTACCAGGAAGCTAAAAGGGGCCGCTGGGATTTTAGGGTTACGGGCAGAGTTAGGGAAGCATGTGGCTTTGTCATTCGCCATCATTTTGCACACTGCCACACGGCGAGGGGCTCCGTGTGTGCCCGTGTCTCGTCTGGACGCCGTCCTCCCTTCCCCCACCCCCTGCTGCCACTCTGACCCGCTCCCAAAGTGGCTTCACAATAGTCTGTCCTGGGCAGTGTAGGGCTGCGTACCAGGTCTAGACGCGAACACATCAAGAAGACCCCCTTCCACTTCCACCTTTGGGCTTGGTGCTCAATGCGAAGCTGCTGCAACTCCAGCACGCCTAAGGCAACTCATGCAGAGAAAGGAGAAAAGTTTTGGTAAGGTTACAATCTATCACAGATGCACTTTGCCGGCGCTCAGCACTCTTGGCTGCTCGAAAGCCTTTCTGCCCTTCCGCTGCTTTTGTGTCTTTCTGAAAGATCCGAAATATTATTGTTGTAACTGCTTTGAAAGACTGCTGCTTAAACCAATTAATCTTGCTAGGTGCAACAAATACTGCTACATTCTTTGCAAACCATCCCTGTGTGGCTGCAAAGACACAACCACAAAAGGCTGGAGCATAAACTCCGCAAGGGATTCTTTGTTAGAGTGTATGTATGTTTCTTATTTTTTTTTTTATTTTGCATGTGAGCTGCATCAAAATTGAACTCAGTCTTGCAAATCTCTTGTTGGCCTTTGCCAAGCACTAGCACTTTGCTGCCATGGTAACTGTAATTAAACTGATAAGAGTGGAAAAATGTCAGTATCTCTGAGCCTTGCAGCTGCATTGGAGAAAAAGGGAATCAAATTGGTTCCCAGCTCCATTGCTCAAAAAGGAGGGGTGGGGTGGAGGGCAGGGAGGGGGGTGGGAGTTGAAGGGGCAGAACAGAGTTAAGCAGCTCCAGTGCCTGAGATCTGGGGACATCTATTTGCATTGTTGTCCCTTAGGGGGCTGCAGCCTGTAGGGATGCTCTGGGCCAGTGAACAGAGAGAAACAAGCTTTTAGGCCCTATCCAGTTTTCCAATCCAGATTGGGGGCTGGGGAGAGGATGAAGATGGGCAGGAGGAGAGAAAAATCTTTTGTTTGGTACCTCTTGGCAATCGAATGGCCATGTTGGCCAAATTCTTTTAATCTGTGTCACTGCTCCCAGCTGCAGAACCTGCATTCCCATTTTAGCATCTTTTCGGAGGCACCTCGTCTCTTCCAACCCCCCTTTATATATTCCCTCTTCCCGTTCCTCTCCCAAATTGTGCTCTGTGAATTTTCCTACAGGGACAAAATGTTTTCCATTCACTCTGTATAGTTAGTCCAAAAATATAAAAGACTGTATCTAAGTGCTGCAAATCTTTTATTATTATTATTATTTTTTTTAAACCCCTGTGTGTTGTGGAGTTGTGGTTACTTTGTTGTGTTAACTACTGAAGCTGAGACTGTGCGGCTGAATGGCACAGAACAAGGGAACATAATGGAGGCAATCAACCGTTAGGCCGCCTCACAATGCAATCCAGGCAATTAAAAGCTCACCAGAGTTTAAATGAAATGGTTCTACTTATTTCTGCACACCACACTGCACAGGCTATTATTTATGTCTTTTTTTAATTATGATTTCCCTTAAACTGTCAAATAACTCAGAATGGCAGGGTCTCAGAGGCAATAAGAATTTCCCTCAGAACAATTTACATGCCAATCTAAAACTAGTTATGAGTTCTGATGGGCTATGAGCAACTTGTGAAATGTTTCTCAGCTCTGAACACATAACTCTACCCGGACGTGTTCTTCTAGAGGAAGAAGGGAGGCCGCTGACTGCTTCATGCCTTTTAGGTTCGTGGCAATGTGGTGACTACAATATAGTTCTTTTTCTGCGATTGCTAACTTGCACAGAATTTAAAAGATTCCATTTTCAAGAGAAATGCCACTATGTTCTCTGAAAGAAGGTACCACCGGGATGGATTGTATAATATCAAACTCCTTTTTTGCCCAAGGCCAAGCAGAATGTTAGAGTTTCAAATATTAATTGGCCTCTGAGTGCTAAATTAAAATGTCACCACAACAAAAACATTTTGTGAAGACAAGCAGGATGGTGTTACTTGTGCCAAATGTTGGTATCCCCTGTCTTGGTTGCAAAGCATTTTGAATAAAGACAGTGAGTGACCTTCTATACTTGAGGGTAGAAGCACCAACTAAGAGACATAACAGCTTAGCTTCTACTAAGGATTTTTTAATTCATCCATGAGCTTTGTGATTTGAAAAATAACATTCTCATAAATGAGAGAATTAGAATGACTACACTTCATCTATCTCTGGATATTTTCAATAATGAAATCCAGAATTTCATTTAGTAAATCAAAATCTCCCCCCCCCCCCACCCTCAGGTATATGCTTAAGAGGCACTTGGGTCTGTTCTGTGCTGTAATTAATGGGATTCATTCCTTATGGAACCCAGCTAGAAGAGGATAACTAGTTCTGATCAAAGAAACTTCACTTGTTAGAAGTTCTAGAGAGTGAGATTTAGCAGAGCTATCAAGGGTTATGATTAATCTACACTAGGCCCTTAGCTCCTTCAAAGGAAGGGAACAGAAAGCAGGCTATAGGCATACCACCTGCTCTCCTGGGCAAATCCAGCTGCTAGTCTGCAGCTCCGGTGACTACGGCTGTGCATAGGAGACAGAAACAACAGCTACCCTGACTTTTCCTCTGCCATTCCCTACTCCACTATTCTACCAGACAAGTTATTTTTTAGTGAACGTTCAAAATTATAACACCATGATGTGCAATTAATGTATTCTCTATCACTAGAAAAGTTAGCCAGCTGTAGGGATGTCTTGATGCCCCTTATCAGTGCGACTTAAAAAAAAATAGGTTGCAAAAGTTCTGATGGGAAGTGAAGCCTTCATCATAAGGTATCAGAGGAAACTGGAGAAGGTTTTGCTATTTTGGAGAAGGGACGTACACAGAAAATGCAGATTATGGCTTGGCATTTCTTTTCTTGAAACTCTTTCAAGGCATGCAGAGTTGGGGTTTTGTATTCCTCTGCATCCTAGTTTAAAACTTTGTGCCTAGGAGAGGAAGTCTCAGGATAGAAAGCTCAAGGATCACTGAATTTTAAGAAGGGCTGCTGTGGTTCAGCTTGGAGTAAGTCTCCTAACCTCTCTTGGGCCTCTGTAACATAATTTGTAAAATGAGGGAATTTGGAATTGATGATGTCTGCAGTATTTTATAATGCTTAAAATGAGTTCTTTGAGAAACATGGGGCTTTGAATAGTTGGCCCAGCTTCTTTTTGAGGTTTGGTGTTTAATACCTAGGAAATAAAAAGCAATTGAAAGGCGGAATATCCATTCATTGAAAATATTTCAATCAACTTATAAAACCCATAGAACCCAGCTAAATTCCTTATTTATGATGGTGATATATCTTTAAAATTATGTATGTAATATATTATGTGTGTTTGTATCATTTTCTATATATTTGGATGTTGCCTTCTGTAGTTTCTCCTTTCCTGTGTAAAAAATAAGTGAATCTTTACGGTGATAAATTGAATAATCCTATACATTATTTTTAGATGGAAGCATGTGATATATAGTTAAGTAATCTGCCATAAATATAGGCATTGACTGATGCTTGGGAGCAGAAATTTTTATTTTAACGTAATAAATGCTTTGAAATGTGAAGGACACAAAAGGAAATAATGGGATGCAAACAAGAAAACAGGATAGATAAGCTTTTGGGGAGGCCACATGTGCACTTAACTACAAACATCTCTCCTGCAGAGTAAAGTTAGTGTCATTACCATCCTGGGTACCATCAGCTTCCACCAGTAAGAACATATGAAGTGAAATTTTTAACCAGTTAAGCAAAACTCATTTTTGACTTTTCTAGATCTTGCATTGATTAGTTTGTTGGATATCTTTCTTTTCAAGATTGTTAGGCATTCACTCACATCTTCCTTCTAAAAGAACTGCTCTGTTTGGAGAATGAGCACCCATGAAGTGATTCAATGACATTTAACTTCATGTCAGCTTCTCATGTACAGCATGATTTCTTTCTTATTGCCACTTACATGTGTGTCTTTACAAATGGTTTCAGGATGAGTTTATGAAGTTTAAGACTTTTTGCTCTCCAAATTTAGGTTTAGGTACAGGAAATCTAACACTTCTTCGCAGAAGTAGGCGATATTAAATATTGAACTCGTGGGAGCTCTTTTGACATCTTTTTACTCTGCCTGGTAGTCTCAGCTCTCTTTTTTTGTCTTCCTCTTCCCCTAGGTATACAAATGCTCTCAGTCCAGCCAGACACCAAGCCGAAAGGTTGTGCTGGCTGCAACCGAAAGATCAAGGACCGATATCTTCTAAAGGCACTGGACAAATACTGGCATGAAGACTGCCTGAAGTGTGCCTGCTGTGACTGTCGCTTGGGAGAAGTGGGCTCCACCCTGTACACTAAAGCTAATCTTATCCTTTGTCGCAGAGATTATCTGAGGTAGGAATTATCCTTGCACACCAGTGATGACTGGATGCCTTTTAAAGTACTTTTGTAAGTGTATTTTTTGTTTGTTTGTTTGTTTGATTTCCTTACTACCAGCTTATATTCCTGAAAGATGTGGGCCTGTCAGCCTACAAAACGTTGCCTAACGGTGTGTGAACTAAAATAACTTCTTAAGGAACAGCTACCAAACCACAGTATCTAAAGCGTTTTAATTTGGCTTGTTTGCCTGCTCATCTTTAAGAATCAGTTCTCTTCCTATATTGAAACTGCCATTTAGTCCTCAAGGATGCATTTGGTAGAAATCAGCACACACATTTTTCCTTAGAACCTAAGAAAAGTAGGCTTAGCATAACACAGAAACGGCTCCATTGTTTGGTGAAACACCTTAAGTGTTTATTTTTTAAAAGTCTGACTTGAAAGGTACAGTATAAAATAGCTTAACTATTCTTTGTTGGAGTTGAATTTATTCGTTTAAAGTTATTTGTCTATTCTTTCTGTTTCAGGTTGGTCAAAGTCAGGTGCAAATTCTTCACTGATAATTCCTAGTGTATTTATTGTACAGTTTTGAAAACTTTCCCCAAGAGGAGATATATCTTCCCCCTCACCCATGGCTTTCTCAGTGGTTATCACAAAGGCATCACTGAGCATTGAACAGCCTCAGACTTGCCAGTAGCTTTACGACTAAAAGCAAAGACCTCGGCCATTATGGGGGAAATGAAAGCCAGTCCCCAAACTGTAAACACCTGAGCAGTTTCAGGACAATGTGGCTTATGAAGCCATGAATCAACTAAAAATGTGTTTCCCAGCATCAAGCACTCAGCACAGAACTTCTGTTGAGGAAAAATTATTTTGCTTTCTCAGGCAACTTTGTGACTTGCTTCAGCTGCAAATTACTTACATTAATAAAGTAGGATCTATCAAATTAGGGAAATGATATATGGCATCATTTGGGGTTTCATATTTAATACAATTAATCATTTTTCTCATCTGACATTAAGCGATTTATTTGGAATTTTTTCCCTTATGACACAAAATTTATCAATCGCAGTAACTCCTTAACCATCTTGGTCATTTGGGGAGGTGTTATCTAAGGAATTTGGTCTTTCTTGGTATATAATTCGGTTATTTTCAGTCAGCTTCAATCTTTATATACTTAAATGTACCGTTTGATTAATGGTAGTTACAAGAGGGTGAAACTAGTACTGATTATCAGATTCGGCTCTTTCCCGCTCCTAGGACTGCCTCATCTGACAGCCTCCTGACTAATTATGACCCCTTGTTACTATTTCTCTGTATTTCTAGTGCACAAAATGCAGCAAGGTGCCAACAGTGAGAAGGAACTCTCCCCAGCCAGAACTTCTCTCATTGCCCTGGCACAATTACTCAAAATTAACATATAGTGTGATCTCTTTTAGAACACTCCTATCTTTGAACTTTTTCTCTTTGAAATAAAAATTTCTCCTCTGCTCATTGTGAATTAGAGCCTCATTTCCACATAAAGCATTTGCGTTTGCTTTTAGCGATTTAACACTGCTTTCTACTTTGGCTTTATCTGCTCTGCTAGTCACGGCTTTTTGACTCTACTTGACTTTTACAGTTGTTTACAATTTCAGTATCTCAAGGGGACTCAGGTTACATTTTCATACAAGAACTTTATGTAGTCCAGCGGTCTTAATAAACAAAAGGGACAAAATACATAAACTTTAAAGAAAGTTGCTGGAAATATCTAGATTTTTTAAAATCAAAATTATAAATTTGGCAATGAAATAACTTGTATTGTGAGTGAAACTGCTGTACAGTTATCAGTGTAGCAGGAAGCAGAAGCAATGTTAGATTTGTTTTGTTTTAGTTTTCCATATGGTAGGAAAGAATATGGTGCAAAGCCAGTACTTAGCAAGTTTCAAGTTTTCTTGAAGAGAATTTATCAAAGTAGTTTTCATATCAGAAACCTCTATATCTCTCAAAGAATACCTATGGTTTTTTGTGGAATAACTTAGGTAATTTCTGAAAGGCTCAAACTTTCAATGCTAGTTGACTTATTAAAAAATATTGTGTACTCTTTCAAATATAAACCCTGATCCTGATTGCCAAGATATTCATTTCTTAGAGTACAATTTCCTCTTCAATCGGTCATTACCACCTTAATGGCCGGTTGTAACATTAACAGCCTGAAGGTTGTTAACATTTCAAACTCAGTTGTTAACAGCAAGCTTATCCCTTATTTAAACTGAACGTTTGTTGTATATAATGTGATTTCTTTGGTAACTTTATCAACACTTAAAATTGCAGAAGTGAAATGGGGAATGGGTATGTGTGTAAAACACTGCGTGATGTGTAAAGATTTAAGCTGCAGATGTGGCTTTTAGTTTTATGTAGAAAGCATGTGTCTCAGTGAAATTGTGTAGATGTTCAAAAACGTATGTCTCTGATTGGCAAATTAAAATAATCTGATTCTGTATGTTAAATCAACCAACACAGTCGAGCAGATTTTATTTACAAATTAATTTTTTTGGATTATGTATAAGTAGTCATTCTGGAATGTTTATGAAATGCTTACTGTGTGAGAGGTATAATTTTAGGTGATGGATGAAATTAGCGAGGGGAAAAAGTGAAGTACACCTAAAATTGTTACTAATTGTTTATTTAATTACATAAAATCTGTAACGTGATCAGTGAGAAGCTAAAGTTCTGTGGCTATTTTCCCAGAATGAAAATAACTTCTCATTTTCCTCCTAGGTCAGCCTATATCCTTTTTTGTATTTTGTACAACCAAAGTTAATTAAAATTTACTTAAAAAAAAGTTACTTAATTTTGGCCTTTGGATATTATGTAATTTCTTTCAAATACCAAACAGGCCATAAATAACTTACAGATTTGTATTTTTCTGTCTGGGCATTTAAAAAGATGAAACATGATAAAGAAAAAGTCCTTTACTTGGATTAATAAATTATTGGATATAAGTATTATCCTAGGAAGATACTTTTTCCTATCTAGAGAAAAGTAAAATATTTTTACCAATGTAGCTAACTTCCTGGTAAACTTCCTCCTTTAAAATAGAAAAAAAAATACTTCTAATTATGAGCAATGAGACTGGAAGGTCTGTCTGTCTTTTATTCATGTTACTTTGAGGAGTCATAATGGTGACATGTTTTTACAAGTTCTTCAAGATATTAAATAATATGAAAATGTAAGAATTTATATCTTAAGATTTTTAAGGGTGATAGAAACTCCTATTACAGAAAATTCTATTTTGTTCAGTTTTTTTCTCCTTTGTGATATATTTAGCTATATTCAAGAAAAGAAAACAAAAAATATTCTTTAGGCACTGAGGTTCAAATCTTAACAATAGAATTGTATACTTTCTATAACTGGACTGCTGAAATGTTTCATTTTGCTGTGGTATGTAAAACACACATATTTGATGAGACAGAATTTACTCATTTATAGGATTGTTTCCTCCTTTGGAAACTCATTAGATAAAGGAAGAGGAGGATTAACTTTTTAAAACCTTCTCTAACATACTTTCTGACTGAAACTATGAAGTCAATCTGCCAGTCAATATTTGCATGCCAAGATCCAGAAATATCTGTCAAAAAAAAAATGTATTAAAAGCATTTTAATCATTTTTCTTTTTTGAAGGTGAGTTTATGACAATTTAGACATGGAAACATCTTTGTGCCTTAAATTAGAGCTTAAAATGAATATTCTCTAAAGTAGTTTAAAAATCATTGTGAAAATTATAGCAAAGTTTTAATAATGATGTTTAAGAGACACCCGTTACCTATCAACCTTATTTCAGTTTGGAAAATAGGAGTAAAATAGTCAGTGTATCATTAGATTTTTCAGAATTAGGAGTTTGGGGCAGGCACATAGAACGAGGAGAATTATCAAAATACTTCACTTTTCAACTTGAAGGCAATAAAGAACATCTGAACTTCCCACACTAACTTTTGAGCATTTTTTGCTTGTTTTTTGTTTAAGCCTGCAACTTCTTGTGGTATTTTTTAAGCATTAAATGGATACAGACTGAATCTTCTATCTCTATGAATGATATCTTGCCAGAGAGTTTATTCAGAGCTGTTTGCTGTGGTATGTGCCATGGAAGCTGCTTATAGCTTTTCCTATGTAAGATGCTATAAAATGTCTTATATAAAATTTAATGCAATTTGCTATTTTTATATGTGAGGATGATTTGTTTAAAATGGAACGGCTGGGAAAGAGTGATCCTTCATGCTTCACCATAGTTGCCAATTAACTAAAATGATTTGGGGCTTGCTATGCTGCCTGTAAATTTTACATGCTTTAATATAATAACATAATAACTCTAATAGCAAGAATTAAAATAAAATGCTACACTGAGTATAAATCTAGCTATAACTTTGTTTCACCCTGATTAAATCTGGTGCTTCTAAATTTTCATATAAGGTTAAATTTATAATGGTACATAATTATGACTTTAAAAATAAATATGAATATGTTGCTAACATTATCTGGCAATTCACAGCACAGATTCTTTTTTAATGTTGTATTAAGTATTCATTCTTTTTTCTTTCATTGCCATGTTCCTAACATTAGGCATTTGGAAATATTCTCCTTGTACAGCAGCAAATTACTTGAAAAATCACTTTTTATTGTTTTAAATTCTGAAAACTTAAGCTTTTATATGGATTGAAACTCTGTACAAATAAACTTTTTATCTATAAGCTTCATTTGAGCTTTTCAGACACGTTACAGTCATAAATGTTATCATATTTAAAGGTTTAAGTTAATCTTAGTATTGCAAAATATTTTGACATATCAGTGTATTGAACTCCATAGTCTATTAAAAAATGCTCTATTATTTTCTTATGAATTATCTTACCTTGTTTATAGCTTTATTAAAATGTGCAATTTTAAGTCCATTTTCCTCTTTATTGTAGGAAAGCATTGTTGAATTCTGTTTTGGACATTTTAGGCTCTATAATGCTCATAAGCCGTATAATTCAGGAGTGATAATTTTTTGTTTTGTACAGGAATTTGAGAATATGCCCCCCATTCTGAAAAAACATCAGTAGATTCACACTAAACAAGCAACAACTTTCCTGTAACAGTTTCTGATAAAAAATATTTGGTGCACATATAGAATTTCTTCTCCTTTGTAAATATATCTGCAGTATTTTTCTATTCTTAATTCTATAATATATCGATTTTTAGTGAATGATTATTTATGTATTTAATATCATTATTTTACTTTTGAGGCTTTTTGTCTTATAGACGTGAGATATTTTCACTGAAAATTCCACTACCATCCTCTAAGATTATTAAACATACTTTACACTATTTCTATATTTCTACAGGTTTTTATCTTTCTATAATTCATGGAATACTTCAGTCAGGATAGTTTTTATACATAAGATGGATAAGTTAGACATACCTGACTTAGCAGAAAAATATTCTGTTTCTACAAGTATATTTAGGATTAAATGCATCTGGAGGAACTACATATGAGAATTGCTAAAATTGCTTATTTTGCACTTTATAAATACATAGAATTCTGGGAAAGAATCTCTATTTTTGGTTGCTCTTAGAATATATCAAAGTAAGCCAGCACTTCATTTATAAACTCGCCATTAACTTCCATTAAGTGACTAATAATAAATTTTAATGCTGTGTTTTGACTGCATAAACATAATTTGTTAAGGAATCTCATTTGGAAAATATGCTGAAAGCAGTAATTTTGTAAATGGTTTTGATGAATATATAAATTGTGAAAATTATATTTTGTAGTTCAGTTTTCTGCCTCACATAAAAATTATATAGCCTACAAGAAGAATTGCACCAACCTAAACAACCATTGTATTTTCCTTCATTACTTTGTGAGAGGCATTGACGCCTTACTTTGGTATTTGATTTGAGAACATCTTTCAGTTTCTGTGAGAATCTCTTCTATTATTTACAGGCATATGCTGCAGCTTCATTCCATCTTCCAAAACATTAGCTAACAGTTCTCACTTTTATCAAGATATATTACACTATATGAAGTGTAAATGCTGGCCAAGATCTAGAACACAAGGCAAGTAAAATAAAAATAAAATTTTGCTCAATCGGCTAGTTATTTTTTAAAAACAGTATTTGCATTAGCCATGTTTCTTTAAAAAGGTGTTTTTTCTTTCTGTTTTTTTTTAATTTTTAAGTTTCATTGCCTTATAAAAATTGGTTTACATAACTGATTACTCCTACAGATACTCCCATGGTGCCTATATACAAATTTGCATCTGTATAACCTTAGAATGAGCATGGCTTTTTGTCATCAGTGACTTTAGACAGATACCATGATTTGGTAAACTTTGAAACTTGCAAAATCCAGACACTTGACAGCAGCTGGTTACTTAGTAGCGCAAACTATAGCATAATCTATTTTTATAGGATCTTTATTCAAAGATGAAAGACAAGTTTTATGGGTCTATAAAATGCCCACGTGTATTCCTTTGTGATTTTTATCATCTAATTCTGTCCTCTTCAACTCTGATGGAGTTTGGGAATTTGATACTCTCTGTTCTTCTATTTCTATTTCTACTATTGTAATATCCTGGCTTTTGAGACTTAGCCATGAATTTCTCTTTTCAACATTTTTCTTTCTTTTTTTTTTTTTTTTGAAACAATGGGTTAGAGTTGCCAGGGTTAGAGTTCAGTAGCATCATTAGACTCAAGCAATCCTTCCGCATTAGCCTCTCAAGGAGCAGGACTAGGCAAGCGTCAGCTCTTACCACTAATTTTTTCCATTGTTTTGTAGAGATGGGATCTTGCTATGTTGCTCAGGCTGGTCTCAAACTCCTGCCCTCAAGTGATCTACCTTGGCCTCACAAAGTGCTAGGATTTCAAGCTCAAGTCACACTGTACCTAGCCATTTTTTAAAAATACATATAAGAAAATTATTTTGAAGTAGACATTTACATTATGAAATAAAAAATGTGGCATTTAGATTTTTATTTCTGACTTTAAAATATTTTCTTTTGCTTTTGGCTTTTTACTCTTTATTATTGATATTAATGGAAAATTTTTCTTAAAGGAATCAGGGCCCAAGCATATCCTTTTCATGTATTAATCAAACGTAGATGTTGTATTCATAAAAAACATCAGGCAACTGTGTATTTACCTGTGGTATTTTTTGTTTCTGTTCTATATTACCAAAATTTCTTGGTAAATCTTTTTCTTCTGAACAATATTTTTATAGATGCATAAAGACTCTAAATCTTCTTGCTGAATTCCTTTGCTCCATCATCTTAGTTTTTTATGATGCAAAAATCTCTAGCTGTGGGCTTTACAAGTTTAAAATAAAATCACACTTGAGATGAATAATCATCTTGGAATAGTCAGATCCCTGATTTGAAGTTGGAAAATTAACATTAAGCTGCATGTATTAAGTTAGACTCTAATCAGCATGTGTTGTTATGATTCAATTTAATATTAAAAACTCTCCAACTGGGCTACTGGGGAAATAAAAGACTCTCAGGAATTCAAAGATTATTTGCAGAGGAGTACACCAAAGCCATATTTAAGTAAAATTGTTATTACTAATGCAGTAAAGCACCATCTGCATTAAACTTAGCCTATTAATAAAAACAGAAAATCAGTTTTAGTAAACATAAATATCAAATATGACAGGGACTAGTAAGGGGGCATGGAACTTCATAAAATGCGCTAATGATAACATTTACTAGTAATCTAAATTCCACTGAGGAAAAAATAAATTCCCATCTCATTTATGCTGTGGGATCCCAACAAGCAACATCAAGGAAGGGGGGCTAATTTTAGATATCACTGATTTACTCCTATTTTCTAAAACTTTTAGAATAATAATGCCATGTTTTTTATTTTGCCATTTCTAACAGAGATGCATTTTTATCTATCTTTGAGATTATTTTATTCTCCTTGTTTTTAAAAGAATTTGAAATCTCTTAACTATTTTTTAATTTTTGAAGTTTCTGCTTCTAGGATAATGTTATTTGATACACTGCTCACATTTCACCAAAAATAGATGGATCGTGATGAATATTGAAATACCTTAGGACATTGAGCATAATGCTTGTTTCATGTTTATCAACGGCTCAATAGAAATATATTTTGACCAATAGCTATGTAAAAGATCAGTAAGATGAGGACCTGATGAATACCTGTTCCTTCACTTAGGTGAGTGAGAGAAGGGGAAATGAATGGAAAAGCAGTCATAGCTTCTAACACTAAGTATGTGAGTATTAGTTTCAATGGGCAGGTTTATTTGCATTTCACAGGTGAAAAGTTCAACTATATTGTGAATATAATTTTAAAGCCTATAAGTATTGCATATGAATATCTACGGAGGATCATTTGTGCTTTGGGAGATATAAAGAAATTGGAAGTTATTGAATTGCCTCAAAACTTAAAAACTTACTTTCTCTGGCCATTCATTAGAAAAATTTATAAAGGTTCTGAGCAAGAAGAGTCCCTTCATTCTACAGTACAGCTTTGGTGAGAGGGTGGTATTGGAGTTTACATTTGTGATTACATGCTTTGCTATCTCTTTAACACTTTCACAGTGTAACCCTTTAGTCACACAAACACATGAGCACCAATTCTCCATTGCTATAAATAATGAATTGTATAATGTTTCTAATTAATTTTATATACAAATTATCAATATTTTGTTATGTAAAAACAAATTCAGTATGGGAAATTTGGTGAAAACTTAAGGGCAAATGATTTTTCAATTTTTTTACAACTAATAAACATGCTCACCCTAAATAACTAAGTAAACATGTGTAAAGCATTTCACTCTAGTTATGTTCCATGGAACCAATACAGAGAATGAGAAGAAGTAGGATCAGGAGAGATTAGGAAAAGTTTTGAACAATACAAAGTTTTTATGTAAATAATACATAAAATTTGGACTTGGTAAATTTCTTTTTTTTTTAAGTTTTATTTTTTATTAAATATTAGTGCAATCATGGGGTACAATGTGCGGGCTTCATACACAATCTGAAATATTTTCATCCAACTGTTCGACATAACCTTCATGGGATTTTCTCATTTATTGTCTGTAAATTTCTTTTTGTAAGCCAGTAGTCCTGTTTTAAAAGCTAAGTTTTGAACTTCCTAATTAAGAGTTAGCCTGTAGTTTTCATGCCCTTTGTATTGTTCCATCCCTTATCACAGATATTGGTAAACTGTCAACAATGGGCACCCTTTGTGAAATACTTAAAATCCCTGTCCCCATTTTCTCATTCCGCAAATATTGCTCTCTATATTTTGGGTATGCATGCAGCCTGAGATACAGCACTGAGTCAAACACAAAAACATATGCTCCCGTTCTACAGTTTATATTCTAGTTAGGGGAGATAGGCAATAACAAGATAAGTATAAAGTACAGTAGGAGATGATAAAACTATCAGGGAAAATAAGGTAGTATACGAGTTTCAAGGCATTTTTATTTGTATGTGGCAGGGTGGAACAAATTTGAAATACTATAAAGGGTAGACTAGAATGGCCTCACTGAGATGATGACTTGAGTCATGACCTAAAGGCAGGGCAGGGGCAAGTGTGGGAAGGACGTTCTGGGCATAAGGAACAGTCAGTAAAAAGACCCTAAGATGGGAGCTTTGGTGGCATATTTGGGGAAGATCAAGTTGCTGGTCCAGCTGATAAGTGAGAGGAAAGGTGAGGATGAGGGGCAGTCACTGTGCGCCTACAGTATCCCCTGTTACTGTTACAACCAGGAAGGCCCCTCTGTGTTTCTGCCTGTCCCGGAGGAACGTGATAATACTTGTTTGAGAATCGCTGTAATAAAGCTCATTCAGTGAGTATTAAGGAATCCATTTCATTTGGGATTACAGAACCGTGTGCTGAATTGAATGGGACTATTTTTTATGTTACTTACTGGAAGTTTTTATTTGGCCTCATGGATGATCCTGTGTGATTAAGTAAGAGTTGTGTGAAATACGGGTTTGAAAACAGACCTCAGGATTTTGTCACATGTTAGCTGCTAATCCAAGGGTGATGATATGCTTGTTTGTATAAGCTGACACCTCTACATTCATCTACGATTGCGCTTAATACTGTATTTACACATCATAGTATTTCAGTGTGAACTACAAAGTAATGCTTGTGTTGATGAGTTAGGGCTGCCAACACAGTGTTCATGAGAGGAACACGTTGGCCAAAGATGCCATTAAACTCTGATCACAATGTAGCTATGTTTTTTGTAAATTTAGGTAATCAAAATTACGATTATGTGAATTTTTCAAGGGCTATGAGTTTTCTACTCTCTAAGTCAGTTATGTTAGGCCTGATGGGTGAACTTTTTTTCTTTATTCAGTTTTTTTTTTTTTTTTTTTTTTGAAACAGAGTCTTGCTCTGGTACCTGGGCTAGAGTGCAGTGACATCATTTTATAACTCAGTGCAGTCTCAAACTTCTGGGCTCAAATGATTCTCCTGTCCCAGCTTATTAAGTAGCAGGCACTATGCCTTATACCATTATGTCCTGCTAATTTTTTTCTGTTGTTTGTAGAGATGGGTCTTGCTCTGACTCAGGCTGGTCTCCAGCTCCTAACCTCAAAAAGTCCTCCCTATTCAGCCTCCCAGCTCAGCCTCCCAAAGTGCTAAGATTACAAGCCTGAGCCCAGCCTTCTTCACTTTTTTTTAAGTCAAGGCTAGCCCTGCTTATTTAAATTACCCCTTAGTACAAAACATTTAAAATAATATGTTTACTTATCATATATGTTTCTAAATCCAACATTTAGAGAAGATACATAAGACATTACTTGAAACGATTTTGTAAATCACGTTCTTGATGAGATGAGATAAATGTTACACCAGTGTTGTTTTTGCTTAGGTTTCTCACCATTAACCATGCACTCATGAATGTCAGTTTTATATAACAAGACGAGCTAAGCATTGATCTTCAAAACTAAACGATGGATGTTCATTCCTATTTATTAGAGTGGAATTTATAGGCACGAAACTTCGTTATTTTTAAAAATTTAAGAAGTGAAGTTTGAAATACAAAATCAAAGTTCTTGCATCCCTACTTGTATTTGTAACCTGGGTTGGGATATCATCTTGGGTTCTTGGCTACATGGATGTGCCGTGAAGGTGATAAGGAGATGCAGGATGAATGGACAGACTTTCAAAATTCTGGCATCTATACATCATGAACAAAAACAGTCTCCTACGTACTTCTCAGAAAGCTAGAAGGAAGTGGTGGCCAGAGAGCTATACAAGGCTAATTCCTACTGTCACTACATCCTGGGTGCTTTTTTTTTCGGGCATAGTTTCTAGCAGCCCTCTTGTTCTTTCTGGCAGAAGGCACATCCTTTATAATTACTGTCTTGACCCGGTAGAGTTGGAGACCCAAATGCCTAATCACTTTATGATTCTCACCTTCCAGAGTAGATCAATTTCAGCTTGATTTTAAGGAAAAGTGTTTTGATCTTGACCTGATGGTTTGCTTGGTGCTTAAATAATCTTGTCCGTGGTCATTATTAAACTTAACAACTCTCTTGGGAATAGAGATTATATGCTTATTCGACTAAATAGGTTAAATGCTTTGTCTTCTTGATTAACTCTGGATTTCTGTAGAGGCCTGAGAAAAAGTTACACATTCGGAGATTTTAAACTAATATTGAAAAACAGATCTACTTCTTTTCAGATTTACCTGCTGAATAGTTCAATAGAACCTTTCCTTTTCACCTCCACTTAGTCTTTTACTGATTCTCAAGTTGTGAGCTTATCCTACATTCATTTTAACACAGACAATATATTTTAAATGTTTCACCCTGTTTCTCATTAGTCAGTCTCGTTAGGTGTTGTCCCTTCCCCCACAATAATCCTCAATGGCAAATTAGTTAGGTGATCCTCTTACACCTAATTCTTCCGCTGTTTCTTTTAATCTTCTGTGAACGTCACTTTGTTGAAAGTTAAAAAGTCACACCAATTTCTTGCTCATTCCCTAAACTCTTCCAAACAAGCTAAGCTTATCTCTAGGTCCTAAGTTTTAGAGGCATGTAAAGTAGCATAAATGGTGAAAAATCCTGATTTGAAGTCTGCCTTCTTCTGCTACATCCCAGCTGCATGTCCTAGGAAAGTTACTCTGTCTCCCCCAGCCTCAATGTACTTATCTGGGAAATAGAAATAATAGGCCTATTCACAGGATTGTTCAGTGGGTGTCCATGGAACGACGTAGGGAAACAGTTGAACTCACTGGCTGACGCTCCAGTGTCCGCTTCTGTTGTTTATGAAGGAACTAGCACTGAGTTATAAAGACAAGACAGTCTTTATAACTGTCTTATAGCTGGGAAAATTCAACATGAGGAGAAGATTAAAGACACAGATGAAGATGAGTTTTAAGAGTGATAAATAGTCAAGACGGTGAAAGGCTACGACTGTAATAAGGTCTCCTACCAACTTTTCATCTATAAAGAAGATGGGGAGAGAAATGCCTGAGTACTGTGTACACTTGAGGCCATATGGAAAAAATATTTCTTAACAGTAGAAAGGATTGGAATTCGGAGTGAGTTCTGAAATTAAGATGATAGCAGACTTTATACAAATTATGGGGGATGTGGATCTTTGGGAGACTTCCTGAAAATTCGGAAATTTTGTAACTGAGGTGATGGTTTCCTAAAATATCTTCTATAACTCTGCTCTCCCCATTTTAGTACATAAAATTTCTATGGCCTTGTAAAGCATTATATTTAATATCCCATAGGGTAGAATTATATTATAAAATTTTAGGTTGTTTTAGGTTTCCTTTACAGTGTTGATTTTGTATCTTTTTCTCAGGTGGGAAAGGACAATTCAACACCAGTGTCTTTTCACTGATACCCTTTTTCATAGTGTTCTCCAAACATTTTGATGATATCCTTATTCTTGAAGAAATATATAAGTGTGTGCCTTCAATTTATATATATTCATATATTGTAAAGACTCCATAGTACATTTTTAAATTGCAAGAAAAATGTTTAAAAGATAAGAGAAAATAAATAAGAATACAAATAAGTTTTAAGAATTCTGGGGATTTTTGTACCCCCAATTTGGAGAGCAACAGCATCTCCTAGTAGCTTTATTTATTTATTTACTTATTTATGATTTTTTGAAGCAGGAGTCTCATTCTGCCACCTGGGCCAGAGGGTAGTGGTGTCATCATAGCTCACTGAACCTCAAACGTCCTCCTCAATAGCCTCAAACAATCCTCCTGTCTCAGCCTCCCAAGTAACTGAGGCTTCAGACATTCGCTTCCATGCCTGGCTAATGTTTTTTGTTGAGAGAGAGTCTTGCTTTATTCTTCAGGCTGGTCTCAAACTCCTGCTTCAAATGATCCTGTCACCTTGGCCTCCCTACATGCTAGGAATAGATGTGAACTACCACACCTGGCCTCAAACAACTTTGAATCAAGCATAAAAAGCTACTAAGAAGTCCAGGTGTGGTGGCTCATGCCTATAATCCTAGCGTTTTAGGAGGCCAAGGTGGGAGGATTGTTTGAGGCCAGGAGTTCGAGACCAGCTTAAGCAACATAGGGAGATCCTGTCTCTACAAAAAAATTTAAAAAATTAGGCAGGCATAGTGGCACATGCCTGGATTCCCAGCTACATGGGAGGTTGAGGCAGGAAGATCGCTTGCACCCGGGTGTTTGCTATTGTAGTAAGCTATCATGATGCCACTGCACTCTACCCGGGCAACAGAGTGAGACTATATCTCAAAAACTAAGAAAGAAAAGAAAAGAAGAAAAAAATTAAGTTGTTCGATAATGATACTCATGAATAAAAAAGAGAAAATATCAATGCCTTGGGAAAGGAATTGTAAGAGAAAGATGGGGTAGTCGTTTGAAAGAAAGATACTTTCTGAGCCTGAGCTGATATGCTTTGTCCTATTCATTTAATGTTAAGGTTTCATGTCCAGGTTTTCTTTCATGAAAAGTGTGACAATGTATGTGGACTCTTTTGCATGCCATATATAGCCACTGGCAACATTAATATGAGGCAGGATTCCTCTCCCTTTGCAACCCCCTATTCAGGACATAGTGAGATTTTAGACAGATAAATGCTAAGAAAACCCTATGTACCAAAGGCAGTGTTTACTGCATGTAATACATATCATTGTTTGTCTCCTGGAGTGAAAAATATTTGTGTCGTGCTGTTAAAATGCACTCCTGACAGACCAGTGCTTGCTATTATAGGGTCCATTGCTTAAAAAAATGATACACTGACAGAAATACAATTTAAGAAAATTTAACACCAAGGGTAGTCAACCATGTAGGCTACTATTAAGGGGCCAAAACTCAAGGCCAGGGGTTTATTTAAAAAAGAGGCGCAGTTTATTTTCTAGTAGTAGGTGAAGTTAAAAGAAAAAAAAAAATCAAACTGAATTCTTTGCTCTCCAGTCTGTAGAAAATTAATGAAAGCAACAGTTCAATAAGATTTTATTGCAGAAATGTTTAAGTGAAACATTTTAAGAATGCTTTGGAATTTTTAAACAGTTACTTACCATTTAGAAAGCTGTTAACACTGCAGTGCGTAACCAATTGTTAGCATTGGGTACTAGGCACACCCAGTGATTTTCTTAAAATGGGTAGTCAGAGCTGGTTAATCTGAATCATTTTGTTCATTTCATTTTTTGTGTGCATAAGCTTATAAATATATTTGAGATTGACAGGTCAGCAGCACCCACAGTTACTACAATTTAAAATGTAAGCCATTGTCCGAGTACCCTCATGGGCATAGTTAGGTAGTTAATGCATTGGTTTTGTAACAAGACCTTTTGAGAAGGAAAATAACCAAATGTGAGATGCGACGAGCCCTGTTGGAGTTTTAAAAGAGTACAGAATGTTCTAATGAATAAACTGCTACTGAATGTTGATAAAGCATGTGTTTTGAAGCTATCATGTGACTCTATCATTAGGGGAGAGAATTCCATGAATTTATAGGAGATGTATTATCTAACTTTACCATTTTTAAAAGCAAATCTGTCATCCAGGAATATTTGATGCCAACTGAGTATGGCTTACCTGTTCCTTTGGGGGAGAGAAAGGTTACAAAAGCAATCTAATAAATAATCTGAGCTGTAAGGAGCTTAACTCAGGTACTAGAGAAGTCAAAAAAAAAAAAACAAAAGAAAGAAAGGAAAGAAATCCACCGCTGTGGGCAGTCAAAAGATGAGTATCTCGATTTCCCTGCCTGGATGGTATATGCTTAATTCCCACAAGCCAGGGTGGGCCTTGGGAAGCAGTTGGTCCTGCCAGCAAAGGCTATCCAAAGATGAAATGCAGTGTCTTTGTACGTGTCCTCCAGAATTCAGTTGGCCACAATCTGACAATATTACACAACAGATTTTCCTGAGGATAGAGAGGTAATGCCTAGTGTGGAGTGTGTCCAGACACATTGTCCAGAGCTCTGTGACTCAGCTGTCTGTTGGAGCAGACCCAGAAATGCAGGCTGAGGAAGACCGTGATCTTCAACTCTCCTTACCACAGCCCTGAAGAGGTTCTCTGTTCATGCACAAGTTGCAGTTATGTTTCTTAAACTCCCTGGGTGGAATTTATCCTGTCCTGGCATCTCAGCACTCTGTGTTCTCACCAGAGATTACAACTTCAAATGCTGCTTTTCTGTTTTCACTTTTTAAGAAATCGTCTGAAGGAAATAGTATTTATGGCAGATTACTGGCTCTTAAGCTATTCCTTCCAATGCTTTAAAATTTATACTTTAGATCAGTCAGAGAGCTGTGTGCTTGACCTTAAACTCTGTTCTTCTGGCCCCTCAAAATTTTTTATGGAATTGTACATCAGAGTTTTCTCATTCACCTTTGTTGAAAAATATTTCACATTTATTTAATAAACAGCTGTAAAACCTCTACTGTCTGTTGTGGACTTTGTTATATCTATCACAGAATGTCCTGCAGACTCAGTGGTGAGATTTACCTCAAGTCTTAATATAGAAAAAGTTTCTGGGACAACAAAGCATTAAATGGCACTTTTCTTGGGCCTGGTGAATCATATATTTGTTTACAATTTTCCTCATTTTTTTGTTTCCTAGGACGCCCAGATCAAATTTGCTTTCTAACAACTGTTTAGATCTGCATGATGTGTTAATAGAATCCCCAGACTTTTATATTTTCTTACCTGTATTTTCTATTTATTGTGATAATCTGGCACTGTTTATATTGTTTGAAGATTATCTTTGAAATCATTCAAATTACATAGTTTAAATAATTGAAATGGGTGAACTACAATGAAAACAAAATACAGGTAAGAGCACAGGGCCCAGTGCATAAGATTTGATGAAATTAATTATCCAGTCTCAATATTATATAACATATAAATAGATTTGAATAATATTGAGAAACAATATTCAGAACAAATTTTCTGCTCCCTCTTTTTTTTTAGGATAAAGGTAGCAAATATAAACTTTTACGTTCTATAATATTTCTCCTTATTATTACGTGATTATTTAGCATAATGTTAAGCCATTAAAAAAATATTTATTTATTTATTTTGAGATAGGATCTCACTCTGTTGCCCAGGCTGAAATACAGTAGTAGCTCAATCACAGCTCAGTGGAGCCTCGAACTCCTGGCTTCGAGCAATCCTCCTGCCTCAGCTTTCTGAGTAGCTGGGACTACCGGTGCACATCATCATAGGCGTCAAATTATTTTAGATTTTTGTATTGCCCAGACTCTTCTGAATCCTGGACTCAAGCAATCTTCCTGCCTTTCCCAAAGTACTGACATTCCAAGCCTGAGCCACTGTGCCCAGCTTCCGTTTGTTTTTTTAGATGCTTATTTTTGTATTTATTGTTTATTTATTTATTGTTGAGATAGAGTCTCACTCTGTCACCTGGGTAGATTGCCATGTGTCATAGTTCATAACAACCTCCAATTCTCAGGCTCCAGAGATTCCTTTTCCTCAGCCTCCCAAGTAGCTGGGACTATCAGTGCCCACCACAACGCCCAGCTAGTTTTTCTATTTTTAGCAGAGATGAGGTCTCATTCTTGCTCAGACTGCTCTCAAATTCCTGAGCTCAAGCAATCCAACTGCCTTGGATCCCAGAGTGCTAAGATTACAGGTGTGAGCTAGTGGGCCTCCCCACATTTTGTAAAAATATAAACCCATATGCAAATCTTATATCTTGAAGCAATAATCAATAACTTGTTTTCTGCAATGTTGCTTTCTTATAAATAAAATAGACTGAATTATTTAATTCCTCAAGCTCTAAGACAAGAATTACAAACTCAGATGGCTTCGGGTTCCAGTAGCTGGCAGGTACAGCAATGTAGGGAACTGGGGCTCCCATGCACCTTCCAAAGGGGAAGCCTGGCCTAACTGTAGCAGGCTGTAAATTGTGGGCCTAACGTTGCTGATTTCTCTGTATGGAGTGGTTTCTTTCCTAGATATTTAAATGAAATATCTTTGATTTAAAACATTGGCAACTAATTCTAATTTGGCCCATAGCCGTGAGTGTGTCACCTCGTGGTCAGAACCATAAAATTCTAGTTTCCAGTAACTGACCGGGCCATGTCATCCATTCGATTGGCTGAGGTGTTTGACAGCGTTTCTTCACATTCTGAATTCTCGAAGACGGGATCACCGCCGGTCACCCCACACACGCCAGTTGTACCTGTGCTTCAGACGTCCTTTCAACCTATTCGGGAGTCACGGCGCTGCTCTGTGAGGTGCAAAGTGCCCCTACAGGGAAAGGGCTCTCTTGCCTTTTCTGGAACCTCACAGTCACCTTTACAATTTCCTGGGAATTAAGCAGGATATTTTCTGAGATGCTCACCATGCCAAATTTAAGATGTTTGATGCCATCCACTTCTAACCAGGCCTCTTATCCCGATAACCGCTCATCGCTGAGCGAAAGGCCAAAGCACACCCCCACCACGCCTTCACCCCCAATGTAGAGTCTGCATGTCTCCTTTCCGTTCCTTTTCTCATTCTCTGTAGCACACAGGCTCTAGATGTTCTGCAAACCTCATGTCTTTGTCAGTAACCTTTCCTATGTCCACAATCTTTTGGCAAGCTGCTTTTCCATCAAAATATTGTTTTAACTGGGTTTCATCCATTGCTATAATTGAAACTTGCCTCTCTTACAGTTTCCCTTTCAACTATTGACAGGAGCCAAGTACTACATAACTCGCGTAAATCCCGTGTTCCATGAAGCCAAGAGGAAGAGCTGGCATTCTCTTAGATACACACAACTCTCTCCATTTGCTAATAAAAATCCATCCTTCACAAAACTCACACGATCTAGTTACCCTACCTTTGACCCTTTCTTATTGCTGACAGTCTCCTCTTGTTATCACTACAGGAGGTTCTTGGAGCTGACCCATGTGAAACCAAACCCTAACTTGTTGAACCTCCTTGAACCCTGTGTCCCACAGTCACATACAGTGTCTTGCTCCAGGAATCTTAAACTTCATAGCATCGTCCTGTCTCACTTGTGAGACGACTGATCTTTGATTTTAGACACTCAGCTCTCCTGTTAAATCTTTTTTCCCTAACTTGCTCAAATCTTTGAGGCTTCTGTGTTTTCCTGCCCAGTGTGAACGCAACTGTTTATCAGGCAAGTCCTCGTTCTTTCCGTCCTCCCGTCTCCTTCCAGTCCTGGGCCAACTCAGCGTTCACTAAAGCTCTGGCGCTGGTATATGCACCACCCTCTCCCCCGCACCCTTCCCAGCACCACCTCCCACCACCCCTGTGCCATTTTATCTGTGCCTACCTTATGGCTAAGCACGGCTAGAAACAAGCAAATAGCATGGAGTGATAGTCCCTGATGCTTTATATCGTGTTTGATGTAAATCTCTCTTATCACTATTTATATTGCATCTACTTTCACATTTATCCTGAAGGTTTTTAGTCCATCTGTGGGAATGACGTGCTTCTATTCCCTCCGAGGCCCATGTTGTATACTTGGCTCTATTCCCTCCAAGACTCTGTGCGTTTTCATTTTATGAGGTATCTCCTATTTTTCTCATTCTCTGTAAGTCTTCTTTTCTATAGTTTCTTGACTCTCAACAGATGAATGTACCCAAGATTTCCGTATCCTGGAAAAATATTCTTTATCCATCAAATATATGTCAGTGGTATCCAATTTCTTAATCGTCTGTCCTTGCCATACATACTTTCACAGCATCATTTGCTGCTCACTCCCTTGCGATTTGGCTTCTGCCTCTAATCACTGTGCTGATACTGCCCTCTCTGATGTTTGATTGCTAAAGTCAACAGGCATTTTCTTAGGATCATCTTACAGTCTTTTTTCTATTTTTGCAGTGTTGATCACTCCTCTTTAAAACCTTTCTACTATCTTGGATGCCATGAACCTACACAGTTTTGATTCTTTTCTGGGTGACTTGTCCACATCAGATACTAAAAAGTGAAGGATGGTCCCCTAGAAACACCAATCTTACTGTGATATATGTATTTTTCCTAGGAGGACTTATCTGTCTTCGTAGTTTTAATAAGGAAATTTTGCATTGTAACTACATAAAAGAAAAGGTAAATAGAATTTTTAGTTTTACTTTATGCCAAAAATGACTGGCCTGAAGTAGAGAAGAAAAGAAATTAAGAATGGTATAAAACTGTTAAAATACATTTGCATTAGGGTCCAGCATTCATACAAAGAAAATTTTGTAAATGGAAACTCTTTTGCAATGACTTTTAAATCCCTCTTACAGCCCAGGACTTTCCTTCAAGCTTACACAGTCTGTATCTGGGAACTTCCTTGGTATCTGCAATTAGATGTTACATGGGAACCTCAAAATGTCTAAATAGTAAACTCATACAAAATTAACATAATTCTAGTATAGTACCTTGACTTTATAAAGACAATATTTAAAGCTATACAAACTAATTTTATTTTTGAATGTAGATACAAAATCTTGAAAGGAACTAAAAAATAGTCTATCAGTGTATAAAATGAGTAATACACTAAGAACAGGCAAGATTGTTTCTAGACTACAGGGAATGAACACCAGGGTATGTTTCGATCTCATTTGTTACATTATCAAACTAGAGGGAAAAAATACCATGGCTATAGTCGTATACGCCAAAAAGGCATCTTATGAAATTCAGCAGGCATTTCAAAACTTCCAACTAAAGGTATGAGGAAATGAGTTAAATACGATTAAGAAAATTTACTGAAGCCTAATTGCAAATTTATAAAACAGTTTATACTAAAATCATTTCTGTTAAGGTTAAGAAATTGTCAGGAATATAAGCTATTGTCACCATATTTAATTTTTTTAGACAATGTAATAAGATAAGAAAACAAATCGATGTAAACATTAGAAAGTCAATTATTTTCTTTACAGATAATTGGAAAAACTCAAATTGATAAGAAAATTTAGCACAGTAGCTAGATTAAAGAAAAGGTAAATAGAATTTATAGTTTTACTATATGCCAAAAATAACTGTTTAGAAATAGAGAAGAAAAGAAAAAAAATGACTTAAAAGAGTTAAAATACATTCATTTTAGGGGCCAGTATTTACATGAAGAATTTCTTTTTTAAATTCTTAAAATTCTTAAAATTTTAAAATTCTGCTAAAAAGATTGTCCTCTATGTGTTCACATCTACTAGATAAATATAGAAAAATCTCGACTGAGGTAGGGCTGTGATACTATCAATGGAATTTTGAGTTTTGTTTTTTTTTAACATTGTAAAATGAAGTCTACAGAATGAAACTCAGATCATGGCAAATATTTCTCGAGGAAATATTTATTTCTTAATCTTGAACATTGTCTACAATAGGAATTTTTAAGGGACTGAGACTACAGCAACAAAATAAAAATAAAAATAAACAAATTTTTGCTTTGCATACCTCATATTTTAGTACTATTTATGAAGTATTGTCAAGGACCAGTGTACTCTGCTAAGTTATTTATAGAAATAATCTCTAAGCCCTTGAGAAGGACAGTATTTCTTAACTTGTTTTAGCAACAATGATACTGAGGCTGAACATTATTAAATCATTAGTTAAAAGTTCTCAAGGTACAAGAGAAGGAACTAGATTCAAATCCAGCTAGCATG
Source organism: Arctocebus calabarensis (assembly GCA_963573935.1). Lineage (NCBI taxonomy): Eukaryota > Metazoa > Chordata > Mammalia > Primates > Lorisidae > Arctocebus > Arctocebus calabarensis. The sequence goes on from CAUYON010020804.1 coordinate 78,455, forward strand.
AATTTTGATCCCTTTCTCATGGGCTAAATAGTGACAGAGAACAGGGCTTCAGAGGTCTGACTCTCTGGTCCCTTTAAATTAGGCCTGTAATCTCTAATTGAACTGTTAGTGACTTAAATCTAACCACTGATGAACTTCTCTCGTTTCTCTCCAAATAACCAATGTATTCATAATGTTGATTAATTGTTGGTTGGAAAAAATTGGCTATAGGGTAGGCACACCAAACATAAGCTTGAAGGATGATTGAATGTGTTGTATTTAATTTATTCAATAAATAATGTATTTTAATTAGATTTAAACAAATAAGATAAAATGCTAACAAATTTCAAATCTGGATGACCCATTCCATATTATTCTATATTCAAATTTAATAAACTTTTATCACATGAGAAGCATAAGTACATTGTGGAGAATTCAAGAATACTGATAAAAATGCGAAAGCAAATGTGCTATAATCCTAACAGAGCCTTCTCTGTTTAATAAAAATAATAATGTTTATTATTCCAAATCTTTTTCTACCTGTATTTATATACATCTATGTATTTTTATCAAATTGAAGTTGTATTTTACCTACTGTTTTGTAACCTAATCATTTCAGTCAATGATCTATGTTTTTCCATGGTGGAAAATTTTTGTATAATTTACTACTTGATCCATATTCAGATTTCTCTACTTGTCTCCAGAAACATTCTCCCAGATTGCCTTTCGAAATCAAGAATTGCACTTTATATCTGAGTGTTGTATCTATTCAGTCTCTCTTAATCGTGAACATTGTCATTTTTTTCATGACATTCACTTATGAATCAGACCTTAGAAATTAGGGGCTGCTCCTGTGTCTCAAAGTGGTAGGGCGCCGGCCCCATATGCTGGAGGCAGCAGGTTCAAACCCACCCCAGGCCAAAAACTGAAAAAAAAAAAAAAAAAAGAAAGAAAGAAAGAAAGAAATTGTCCTGTAGTGTTCCACCCTCTGCTTTTGATGGGTTGCACCCTCGTGGTATCATTGACCTTGTTCCTAGTCTTATCCTTAGTGCTCCCAGCAAAACAGAAGTTGCTCTAAAGGTCTGAGCAAATTCAGCTGTATGTTTTATTTTAGAAAACATAGTAAATGATATGTTTGTCATACTGTATCACATCGGGAAATACATAATATCTGTCATCTCACTATTAGTGACACTGGTTGATTATGGATAAGCTGATCCTGCTTTTGTACAGTTAGGCTTTTCTCATTATGTCCAGAAAGGATCCTATGAAGCATTACTTAAGACCAGTTTGCCATTGACCAACCTAATAGGTTCAAATAATGCTTGGTAATTATTATACAAATCAGTACAGATTGCAAAATTATTCTATCTTCCTCTTACTCTTTCTGCATTTATTAGCTGGCATTTTTCTGTAAGTATAGCTTTCACTCACTGCACTGATACCTGAAATACAACTGGAAAAACAAGATCAAGATTTGTTGAATTTTTACTGAATGCCCAATGGGGTAGGTGGGGTGGAGAGCGGTGGAGAACAACAGCATCTTCCTTCTGTGTGTCTTCTAAGCTAGAAGGTTAAACCAACATGGTCTTTTTTTACATAGAGTCTTTATTATGTATAACCATGCCTCAAATTCTAAAAACTTCTTTCTGTAATCCTTAAGCCTTAATCCTGACAAATAAGAAGCAATTGAACTATTCACTTATACATCTGTGTTAACTTCGTATGATACTGGTGTATCATCACTGAATTGTTAATTAAATGTATACTTGGAAGGTTATGTGTGCATAGAACCTTTTCTTGTCAGTTGTATCAGGCACGTTAGGTTTTAATTTTGTTTTGAGGCTCACCAAAGAGATAAGTAAAGAGCATACTTATTATTTTTCCGGTAATAATTTTCTAAACAAATAGAGAAATTGGATAATCCTTTGTTCTTGATTTCTTAAATTGAGTGGAAAACAGCCAAACTATTTAATGATGATTACTCTAAATACCTAATTAGTGTATATCTAAGAGAATATATATAACTTAACGCTAGAAGGGAAAACATTTTGTCCTCTTAAAAAAAAATCCCTATGGAAGTTTATGACCTTTATAATCAATACCTTTTTTTAAAAAGTGGCCTCTAGAGAGTATTTGGGTTGGAAAAGGTCACCTATTTGCAATGATATATTCTGTCGAGAGTATATATAAATGTAATATACTAGACCTTAACAATGCAATATATTTCATTAGAATAAAGTACTTTTTTGGCTTTTTATTTCAAATGAGACTTTGTTAAGTAGGTAACTATGAATAATTTCTTCTTGAATATATTCTTTTAGTGAACTAATGTGATTTTTATTGTAGGGCTTTGAGATTTTTAGAGCCAGGGTCAGACCGAGTGTGGGCCAGCCTGAGATGTCTACACCAGAGAGATCTCAGCTGCTTTCTCCCTTCCTGTCTCTTCTGTCCCTCCCACCTCACTCTCATCTTTCTCCCCCTACCCAATTTAAAGTTAAAGAGGTAGGAAGTAATTTTTAATTTATATTGTTTAGGTGTCCTAAGTACAGAGCGGTGTTTCTCAAACTTGAGTAGTTTATACATTCTTTGGAAGAAAAAAGTTCTCTTAGAATCCTCCCAAAGTTCCATGTACATGAATTTGAGAAAATTACAGTACTGTCCCTTCAGGTAGTTACTTAACATTTTCTAAGTTTAATTAAACTATAAGGGTTCGAAGCAAAGCATGGTCTTCTTTTGCCTGGGAAGACTTCTGGGAGGGGATAAGATTGGTCTGGATGAATTGGAGAGAATACACTTCAGATGAAAGTAGCTGCCTGAGGCCGGGCATGGTGGCCCACGCCTGTAATCCCAGCACTCTGAGAGGCTGAGGTGGGTGGATTGCCTGAGTTCACGGGTTCAAGACCAGCCTGAACCAGAGCAAGATCCCATCTCTAAAATAGCTGAGTGGTAGGTGCCTATTGTTCCAGCTACTCAGGAAGCTGAGGTAAGAGAATCTCTTGAGCCCAAGTGTTTGAAGTTGCTGTGAACTATGACAAGAGAGAAAGAGAGTTAAATGTAACAGTGAGGAAAATGGGCTGGTCCAATTAGCTGCAGAGTAGCCAGAGAAAATACGGTTTACCCAGTTAAATTCAAATTTCAGATAAATAACAGTTAAAGATATATATACATATAAAGTCTAGGAAAATCCTATGCTATATTTGTGAACCCTAAATCTGGCAATCATAATTAGGTGGCTCATTTAGAAGAAGGTCAACAAAACAGGGCCTTATAGAATTGACCCAGAGAGATGTTTTGAGCAGTCTGAATATTGTTATGCTGGTAATATGTAAGTTACAGTGCAGATGAGTGGCATGAGGAAATTAGTGCTTTAAGGAAAAATCCTCTTTCAGATGTGTGCAGAATGGTTTGTTCAGGAAAAAAAAAAAAAAAGAAAAAGAATGTACTATTCATGTTTGACATTATGCTTTCTCGTCTATCTGTCCAGCACTAGACGGTGAATGTTTTGAGGACAGGGAAACGTCTTGTTTGATTATATCCAGCATCTAGAATAAAAGCTGGAAGAGCATAGGAACTCAGTCAATATTGGCGAGGGGAAGGTAAGAGGAAGGAATGGGAGAGAATAAAATACGTAGGAACACTTAAACGAATGCAGTCAATTGACAGCACATAGGATAAAGAAAAATACCTGCCAGCTCATTAGGAAACTGTGGTCGTAATAACTGAGCTTATTAGGAAGGCTTCATGGAAGAATTGTGAGAAAAGAAAGTCCCAAAATCTGTAAAGGACATTTAGGAGCTAGATCTTGGAAAGAAGATTTCTTTCTACACGCCCTGAGATGGGTGTTACCCACCTTTTGAGCTGTCTGCCTGAGCGAGGTAGGTGATATCATAGCCTATGCTGTTTGTTAACTCTTCAGAGGAATGGGGGTGATGGTGCGGAGAACTATGACCATACATGACGGATACAGATGAGAGCAGCCACAAGCCTTCTGCAGCTGCTAATAGCAGAGTTCTGACCTGTTGGAACCTAACCCATCTTGAATTTGATCAAAGACAAACCTAATGGGTGCTGAGTTTCAGCAAGTAGATGCTGATCTTGCCTAACAAGCTTCTAGTGGAGCTTTGCCCTTATTTGGTTATTTCCAAAAGAGATAGTTCAGGAAAGAACACGGAGAGGACGGTATGATCATTCTTTGTAACAGCTTCAAATTCTTTACACTTGACTTCTACCTACAAGTCTTATATCCACTAATCAGCAAGTTTAAAATGGGATTTTTAAATAGGTGGTACTACTTTATGGATGTAAGCAAAATTTCTATTTGACACCTAGTTAATTGACAGGGGAAGAGTGTTAATTTCCAGCAATACCAGCAATACCCCTACTCTGTCAGTCGGTATTTTGGGGATGTATGAATATCTCATGCTGAATAAAGGGCAGGGAAAACTATCAGGGAGCTTATTATCTGGCAAGAAAGAGAAACAGAGGGACACAGCTGATACACATTCTGAAAGATCAGTGTAGAACTGCAAACAAAGGTTCAAATACCCAAGGAAGGGTGTTATTCATGCCGCCCAAGGAAATCAGAGGAGCTTCATGATGATATCCACTCACATTTAAACTGCATATGGGAAAGGAGTAGTAGTTTTCCAGGAAGAATAGACTTCACTGGGGCTCATAGTCAGGAGTGGTAGGAAATCAGGCATGAAATCAGACGGGGAATAGAGGGAGGACAGAGCACGTTGCAGGTGAAGCTCGGTGGGATGGAAGACAGACGGGTTGGACCTTTCATGCTTCTCTGTATTTATTCTGCACACAGTGGGGAGCTATAGAAAGTTCTAAGCAGGGTCAACAGATTGCATCTGTGTTACAGAAAGGTTTCTGGATGCAAAGTGGAAGGCAGAGAACAGGGCAGGACAGGCTGGTGGAAAAGATCTTCATTCAGCTTGGAGGTTGTAGCCTAAGTGTCAGGGAGATGTGATGTGTACTAGAGGTGGGTCATGAAGAACAAGAAAAAGACATACTCTCTTGTAAGAGGTAGGCAGGGTCGGATTTGGGAGTCTGAGGAGAGGAGGAGCAGTCACAGATGCATTTGAGACCTCTGGTTTGAGAGATTTGCAGATGTTTAAAGTGTCATTTGGTCATTGTACATCGGGAGAGGGGAAACATAGAAGGACCTTCTGTGAGGGAGATCTAGGCCTGTTCTGTAAGGCCCTGGAGAGGAGAAAGTCTAGGGAGATGGAGACAGGGTTCAGGTTTAAAGATAAGCACGTCCTGTGCGTCAAGAAGCTAAAAGGGGTCTGTAAGAGGATCGCCTCTGGGGTTCCTTCTGCTGTTCTGTTGAGGTGAGAGGGAGAATTCTAAACGGCCGCGTATGTGGAGTCCAGCTCTCCAACTATCCATCTGACCCTGGACATGTTACATTGTGAATGCCTCATTTTCCTCATCTATAAAATGGGGGGAATACACTGCCATCTGCTCCACTTGGTTGCTGTGAATACTAACGAGATAACCTCCGTGAAATGCTTAGACTGGTGTCTGTTGCAGAGACAGGGCTCAAGAAACATTAGCTCCGACACGCTAAGCCCTTACATAATTGACCCAATTTCATATTGATATTGATTTGAGACCTTCCTTTAAAATGTAAGCACAGGCAAATCTTTGCACTAATTTGTCTAATTTACTGATGCAATTATCAGAGAGGACCAAGATTTTTAGTTGCTTTTCTTCCATTAAAAACTCTTCGTAGTATCACCATCAGTGTGTGGAAATGGATCGTATACATATGTTCTGGCAGATACGCAAAGCCCCCATTTTAGTGGGGTTTTGTTTACATGGGTTTATTTATTAATTTTGAGCCACAAAAGGGAATGTTGAGCTTTTTATAAAACTACGAGAGACATTATGATGTGAGGTTTAGATTACAACGTGGAAGTCCGTACAGGGTTATGCATACTTACAGTACTATGGATTGCCCTATTTTGCTAGGTTTTAAAAAAATCCTTTTCCCTTGTGTGTTCTTTGTTTTTCTTTTTGTTACTAGTTTGTCACGTAATGTATTCTACTTTGACTGAGGGTAAGAGAGGAAGGCTTATAGGGAGTGAGCAACAGTGTGGGTATCACAGCGTTTGCTAGGTTTCCATTTCTGTACCGATGATGGTGAGGCCTTAGATGAGCCACTGCTGGCGCTCTGCTTCCAGTTCCCCACCTATAGAATGAAGGCCACCTATTCTTTTTCAATAAGTGTAGTAAGGATGAATTTTTCTGTAACAAGTTGATAGAAGAATTTCTTTCCTAATGGCCAGGAAAACCTTTGCAGTTAGAAAGAGCTATTTTCCCCTCCACCTGCCCTGTAGTTAACAGAGGACAGATAGGAATTAACTCCATTGTGTCAGTAAGAACATTGAGATTTACATTTTTTTAAGAAGTGGTAGAAATAAGAGAGGAAAAATTCCTAATTCAGGTTTTATCCCCTACCTAAAACACATTGTTGGTTAAGTGCTCTGAACCTGTCAGAAATAAGAGTGTAGGGGGGAAAAAAAAATACTAAGTAATATCAGCCTGCCAGTCTGTGCTGTCGGGAATATCTATGATGCCATCTGTCACAGGAGATTTTAGGTTGGAGAGCAGCAAATCCGTGGCTGGGGACTCAAGGTTCAAAAGCAGAAGGTCTCTCCTCCGCACACCGCACAGCGCCTAAATCACTCTCGCAAGCCAGGCGTGTTCATTGATCATGCGTCCTCTGTCCGCAGGTTCATTCCAAAATACGAGGCTGGAAAAGCCATCGCTTGTAAACTGTTCCAAGGGTCCTGTGATTTAAACCGATATGATGGAGAAACATGAGTACAAAATTCCTAACCCTTAAAGACTGTCTTCCTCTAACTTACTCTGGAGCTTGGTCGTGTTTCAATACATTTTTATACGAGGGAACAAATGAGAAGAGCAGGTTGGAAGAGAGGCGGCTTTCCACAGGGAGCGGGGAAGCTGCAGGTCCTCCACGTGCAGGCGTTTGTTACTTGGGGGAAGTGGAGAGGCAGCAATTAGGCGCTGGAGTGATGCTCTGCGGGGCAGGGGCTCGGTTCGTAATACATTCCTCTCTTAATGCGACTTGATGTAGACAGAGTGAGGGCCTATCAGGTGTGAAAAGCCCTGCTGCTCCTGGTGAGCAGCGGCCTCCAGACGGTGATTTGGCGACGTCAATCTAGTCATGCTTGATTTCGACACTTAACGTGGTAAAGCAGGATTTCTCTACCCCCGATCAACTTCTCAATTAGCAAGCTGCCTTGTGTAACGGCCTTGTTTTGCAATCCCTCAGGGCTGCTTCAGGGGTCATTAGGGTGAGAAAACGTGAGCGCCAGCTCCGGTTCTCACAGAGCAGGAAGGGAGCCTCAGAGACTTCCTAAATACATATAACCCTTTTTCAAGTTGTTTGCTTTCGTGGGATTGATTCTTGGCACGTTAAGAAGCTTAAGGCTCCAGTATCTTCTTTTAACTGCCCCCCTTATCGCCTTTGCAGCTGACAGGTTATTTTTGACAGGCTGAGAGTAAAAGAGATAACTAGCAGGTTAGTACTTTATTTATACACGTGGACACATAAGCACACAGAAAGACACGCACATTCACGCTCAAATACCTTTTGAGTTGTCTGTTCAGGGCCCCTGGGCACCAGTAAATATCAGCTGTCAAATGATTCCCAATACCTCGTATTTTTCGTATGCAATATGACTGAGTTCAAAATCTTTGTTTCTACTGTATCTGACTTTATTCCCTAATGCGTAAGTGAATATACAGCATATACTATTTACATGAATAATATATATTAATAGGAAGTTTTTGTGATGGGCGTTTATTTGCTGCAATTTTTCCCTATCCATGATAGGGAAACTGAATGGCTTATGCCTCACTTCAATAGAAAAAAGATTATTTTCCTTTCCTGAAATGTATCTGGATAAATACATAATAAAAACACAGAAATGTATTTTGAGACTTGTACTGCTTAGAAAAACATCTCTACTTTCAGGCCTTATAGGTTTCATAGTTAAAATTTCCTATTTTGGCAACCTGCTTTCATATCTACTTGCTGTTATCACAGTTAGAAATTTAGATAAGTGAATTCATATCAAATATTTCAGTAAGTTCTGCCTTAACGTATTGTTTATAGAACAAATTGTTCTAAAATATATTCCATGAACATGTGTTCCCAGAAGTGGTTGGCTTTGGTTTCTTATAAAACTCTTTACGTTATTGACAGTGAGCAAAGGGTTATATGGTGAATAATACATGCATGGTTCTATAGGTAACTGAACTCGGTGTATTTTATCAATTGGAAATTGGATATATATTGATGTCATACACCCCGAAATACACTCTTCATGAAGGCTTCAAGATCCATTTTTAGATCTGTTTAAGGACTAGTCAAAGTTCTGGACACCATGACATTGCTCCTTCTAAGAAGTACTTCAAATATGAAGTAGAAGAATGAAGAAGAAAAGAAACACACACAGACACAAACCCACAAATGAATAATACACTAACAAGAAGAGGCAGGCACAGAGGCTCATACCTGTAATCCCAGAATTTTGGGATGCCGAGGCAGGAGGATTGCTCGAGACCTAGAGTTTAAGACCAGTTTGGGCAATATATTGAAAATCCATCTCTACAAAAAAAAAAAAAAATTAGCCAGAATGGTGGCACACACCTATAGTCCAAGCTACAAAAATAAACAAAAAATAAGTACTTTAAATAATAACTCGTAAAGGGAAGACAGCAAAGGAAATATCATAGTAGCTCTTTTTATGAAGAAAATACATACACATTCAAAAAAAGAAGTCTTTGTCCAAAGTCAGTGCTATAGAAATAGCAGTTTACAAAAATAAAGTTTGAAAAACAATGAGGAAAATATTGTGAATGTTTTGAACAGTATTGTATGGGTATGTACAAATATGTAATCTTCACACCTGATTGTAATTTTTGTATATAGTTGTACTACACAAATGTTCAACTTTAATATTGCTCCCCCTTAATACCATCTTGAGAATTGTGCTAATTTATTATGGAAAGCATCACATTTGGAGAAATTAATCTTGACGAATTGATGAGTTGCACCTTTGTCTTTGATAAAACTATTTTTCCTTTTTGAGTCCTTTTCCTTTTGTAAATTACTTATTCCAAAAAGAAAGTCATCTAATCCTACAATTATTTTCATGGCATTATTTTGATGACTCTATTAAACCCTACTTTAAGACAATGCAAAAATTCTTTAACAGGATTCACAAATTTTAAAATATATTTATTCTATATACTAACCCATGCTGAATAAAAGTTGTAGACCTTCTTATTTAAATGAGTTTTAAAAGAATGTTACAAATTCAGTCTACCTAAAAGTCAAATTTTCTAAAGTAGTTTTTATTTGAATAATTTCATTGTACTCTGATTAGAACAAAGAATCACAGAATTTTAAAATTATACAGAAAACCCCTAAAGGGTTTTTAGTTCAATTTGTCTATTTGGGTTAATAAAGAAACTGAAGAACAGAACTTTTGAGACCTCTAAATTCTAATTGATATTTGATTGTTACTAGGGTTACCATGTAACATTCTACGGCACTTTGGATAAAGATAGCAAAATTTATAGCCTATGCTAGATTTATATCCAGGAGAGTCTTGAGAAAATTGTGAAGTATGAATACCTTGCTATTGCAGATACTTAACATAATTTTTTCAAATAGTGTTGAGAGTACTTTCTTAAAGAATTTAAGAACAATTATTTATTAAATACTAACGAGGTAAATAGTGTTAAATTATTAAATAGGTGTTAAATATGCTTAGCAGAAAATACTTTTTAAAAAAGAATAAGATAGAGTTCATGATCTTTGGTTATGTCAATTGAATTCAGATCTGTGACACATGTGTGTACTCTGACGCCTCTGTCACATGACATCCTTAGTTAAAAACAAAGGATGATTGGGCTCGCCTGTGGCTAAGTGGGTAGGGCGCTGGCCCCATATACCAAGGGTTCCAGGTTCAAACCCTGCCCCAGCCAAACTGCAACAACAACAAAAAAAAATAGCTGGGTGTTGTGGCGGGTACCTGTAGTCCCAGCTACTTGGGAGGCTGAGGCAAGAGAATCACCTAAGCCCAGGAGTTGGAGGTTGCTGTGAAATATGTGACACTCTACCAAGGGCGAGAAAGTGAGACTCTGTCTCTACAAAAAAAAGAAAAAACAGGGATGATTATGTGTTATAACTTTTCTAAATCCATTTTTTTTTTTTTTGGTATATTCAACTTGTATGAAATAGATTACACCATGTCCCAAATCCTGCTACTTACCTTAAAAGAAAGCTTTGGTTATTAGATTGTTTCTACAAAGAAGTAAGATACAAAATTTAAATAAAATTTGAAACTCAACTTTGGATAATAGGTTCTTGTATAGGTTGTCATTATTCCTCTATATAGCCCATTTTCTTTAAATTGTAAGAATCCTGGAAGAAATGTTTGATTGTCTGAAATTTTACTGGCTAGCTGCAAGAATTAGATAGAATACCTTGCCTATTCAAGGTAGGCAATTTTATTTACTTTTTTATAAATAATCAAGTGTTTACTATCACTAAATCATAATCTCTGGATATAAGAAATACATTTTACATCAGAACTAATGAATTTCGCCTTGCAGTTCAGATTACACTAATTGCTAGTTGTTTTCCAGGAGTTTGGTGAGCTTGTGTGAGAGCCTGAATGAATACATGAGTAAGTGCACTTGGAAATGTGGTGACCTTGACACGTGAAACTCTTGAGTGGCTTATTTTAAAAGACCAAAGTAAAAGTCTGTACACTGTTTACAGAATGACTCTATTGCCTTCCCATATATAAATGCTTTTAATTTCCTCTTTTTTTCCTTTCTGGTGAACATTTCAGTATTTAAAGCTAATTGGTTATATAATAGGTAAAAACAATATTTGCAAACAAGGTACTCTCCACTTCCTTTCTTGTTCACTTATCTACATAGCAGATACAAAGAAAAGCATGAAAAAGAAAGATGAAAAAGAAGGTAATTAGGGATTGCTCAGAAGCCTGTAAAGACAACAAGACTTCCGTGCTGATTTTTAAGATAGTATTACTTACTTTAAAAGTTTATCCCTATCAAGACCTATTCAATTTTAAGTAGATGAAGCTTTTTACAACTCATTGTAGAATATAGTATAACTTAAAAACATTCTTAAAAGCTTTTATTATAAAATTTTATAAAGCTTATTCCAATTAGCGTTTATTGTATTGTGGCTGAAACCAGACCAGAATTTATTTCAATCTACCAATCGCTTCCTCAGCTATATCAAGGGAGAGATATATAGTAACTAAATTGCTCACGATATCTATAAAATAGTCATTGATTTTTATGCTTGTCTAATTGTGGCTGATTGCCCTTCCCTTCATTAAAAACTTAAAACTAGAACGAGGATGCTATAATGATAATATAACTATGTTTCTATTATTTAAAATATCTAGCTAAAATATTTCTATTTTTAATGCATGTATGTTATCCTTTATTTTACTGTTTCTTATTCCTGTTTCCCTTTTAATATTTTATCCCTTTCCATAACTATATCGATAAATCTGAAAAATCCCACCTTTTAAATAACACAATAAGTAACCAGCTTGACACATTTCTTTTGTTTCTAACAACAGAGGATTTTTTTGATACCTAATATTTTGTGATTCTACAAAGTGTTGGTGCAATTGCCATATTTTCCCAGAAGTATTATCCTCATCAAATGTTAAGGAAAGAATATTCAGTTTTGCTTTTCTCTGCATAGCATCTCCCAGTAGGTCACTCTGCTGACCAGAAATAGTCGTAGCACCTGCTCATAAAGATTTGCAAATGGGTATAAGGAGAAATTGACGATTAATTGACGAAAGTGGAAGCATAATATTTAAAACAGCTTTGCAACTTTTCACTGTCAGATGCGGAGAGAGAGATGATGATTTTATGCAAATCAGCCCTCACCCTCTGGCGGGACAGAAACTTAGAGACTTTTGTCCAAACTAACTCCTTCTTGCCCCACTTTTTTGGGGTATAGTTAGAAATGGGTCAAATACGGATAAGAGTTAGGTTCTCGTGCCAGCTATGATATTATGCAACTGTGTAAGATTCTGCATGTAGAGATGGGATATTTTCTTCTCCCTGTAGCAGAGATAGGACAGGGACATTCAGCTTAACCATCAACCCATTTTTCTTTACATACTGTTCTCTTGCTGCCTGGATGGTACAGATTATGGTAAGTTAATAAGAGAATTAACATTAAATAAGACTGAAACTGGAAGAATAGGTTGGGCATTGTCACTTTTGTCTGATTAAGAGTGAACTATAACGATCTACCCTATTACCATACAGACTTTTAAGTTTTAACTTATAATAAAATGTTTCTGGCCTATATTTTTTCCCCTATCTTTAAGCATAGAACACTAGAGGAGAGATTTCTAATTCTAATATGGATTCAAGTTAGAAAATTCTGGCTCTCCATTTGCTGACAGTTATAATTGTATTTCCAAGAGGGTAAGGAAAGCTGAGGCAATAAACCAACACTGTCCAATAGAAATATATGGCTCAGCGAATAGGGTGCCGGCCCCAAATACCGAAGGTGGCGGGTTCAAACCTGGCCCCTGCCAAACTGCTGTAAAAAAATAGCCAGGCGTTGTGGTGGGCGCCTGTAGTCCTAGCGACTCGGGAGGCTGAGACAAGAGAATTGCCTAAGCCCAAGAGCTGGAGGTTGCTGTGAGCTGTGAAGCCGTGGCACTCTACTAAGGGTGACAAAGTGAGACTGTCTCTAAAAAAAGAACAAAGAAAAAAAAAAGAAAGAAATATAATGTAATCTACCCATTAACTGTAATATTTCTAGTAGCCAAAGAAAGATTTTTTTTTCAAGGTGAAATTAATTTTTAAAACATTATGTTTAATATGATGTATCCAATGATCTTCATCTCAATATAAAAACCAGTATTTTTAAAATTATTCATTAAATATTTTACTTCTTGGTGTTAAACTTTGAAGTCTGTTCTGTATGTTACTTCAGAATAGCCACATGTCAAGTGGTTGATAGCCACATGTGACCAGTGGCTGCCATACTAGTTAGCAGTATGAGAGAAGAGATAGTTATCTGGGCTTATGAATTGATGAAAGGTGGGGAAAGAAACAGCTGCAAGGGCAAAACTTAGAGGTCTACACCCAAGGTGTGAAGGGTATTGCTATTTTGTGTTCCTGTACTATATCAAGTCCAAAACAATATATAGCTGACCTTCTGTAGCTGACCACCTCCCTGCACTGACCACTGCCTTAAGTTGACCTAATAGTCATAGACTGGACATGCACCATGTGTACATATCAGTACAGTGAGTGTAGTTCCCTATGTTAACCACTCTGTATGTTGACCAGTTTGTTATAGTCCCTTAAGTGCTCAACTTACAGAGGCTCTACTGTATTTTGAATCACAATCCCAAATTGGAGTAGATTCTATGATGGTTTGCGGCAGAGATTTCAAACCAACCATTCATTGAACTTGACTGGACTTTCTACAAATGATAGGTTCTTATAAGTCTAATCTAGTTTTACTGGGAGATCAAATATTCCTAAAATATTTTCTTAGTCTTTTCCTTAACTAAATACAATACCCAGAGAGACAGGTTGCAAATCTTTCACCAAATGCTTTTACTTTACCTTTGGCATTCCTTTTTTAAAATTTTCTATTATTACCAAAACAGGACAAACTCTAGATTTCAAGAATTCCAAAAAGCTAGTTAGGTGCTCTGGTTCATGCCTGTAATCCTAGTACTTTGGGAAGGCTGAGGCAGGAGGATCACTTGAAACCAGGAGTTTGAGAATAGCCTGAGCAAGGCCAAGACCATGTCTCTGCAAAAAATAGAAAAATTAGCCAGGAGCAGTGGCATACCTATAGTCCCAGGGACTTAACAGGCTAAGGTAGGAGGATTTCTTGGGCCCAGAAATTTGAGGTTGCAGGGAGCTATGGTGATACTACCGCACACTAGTCCAGGTGACAGAGTGAGTCCTTGTCTATAAACAAATAATAAAAATAATTCCAAGAAACCAAAAAGTTAAATCTTGTTCTTGTTCAGGGATAATTTTTACATATTGTTCTAATATACTAATGTACATATGTGGCTTTTATGTTTCTGTTTAGTATGATCTGTATATGTTGAGAAAGAAAAATATTTACAAAAGCTAAAATTCAGCTGACTTAATATCATAGAGTAAAAGTACATAATCATGAAATAAATAAACTCTAAGGTAATTTTATTATTCCCACCGTGTTATTATTGTACAAATAGGTTGGCTCATAAGCTGCTGCTCAATAAGACCAACCAGTGATTGGCAGATGGTTAGAAATAAGTCCTCTGACTTGGGTGTGAGCACCCAGGACCTCTCGCTGCCTCGCGCTCTTTGGTCTGAGCACAGGAGAGGACAGCCTTCTGAAAATACTCTTAAAATGCCCATGCACAGAATGTGAAGCCTCAGTCATTCAGGCTGTAGTCACCCACCCAGGGTGTGAAGGCTTCTCTTCCTCAGCCTAGTGGCCCACTTTCACATTAATCATTGTTAAAAATAGTCCTTAAATAAACCCTGATCTTGACCATGCCCTGGCTTCTGCTTGCCCTCTAGCATCCACCCACGATGGCCTTCTTTCTGCTCCCAGCAGTTCTCTAGCTATCTCTCACTCAAGTCCTACTTCTGGCAGGACGTCTTCCGGGTACCACGGCACAGGCTTGCCACGCGACGTGCCACCCTGGCTCTGCTACAGAGCTTTTATCGCGTTCTGTCCTCGGGTTGTCTTCCACACTAGTTACTTGACAGCACATACCCACATTCATCTTAACATTGCTCACTGAGGACCTGGCACATAAAGGGCATCCACTTTCATTAAAGAAGGTCATTGAACTGAAGCTTTGTCTCAACACCATGCACTGTCCCTGGGATTTCAGGTACCAAGTTGCATTTTGTGACATATACATGATTGTACTGCATAGGTCTTCGGTAGTTTTTCACTGAAATTTGACTTAGGGTGTCTAATAAGTTTGGTTTAACTTTTCTTCTCGTCTTTTCTTTTTCTTTGAATGTCAAATCTGCCTATTACATGGAGGGCTTGGAGCATAGAAGGAGAATATATGAGTAGACTATGCTTTCATATACTAGTACAAATTAAAATTTAATTTTAGCAAATGGCTTTTCTGTTTCTGTTTAGTATGACCTGTGTATGTTGAGAAAGAAAAATATTTACAAAAGCCGAAACTAAGCTGAGTTAATATCATAGAATAAAAGGACATAATCATGCAATAAATAAACTCTCAGATTCCCTTAAATAGGAGATGTATACCTCATTTGTTAAAAACATTAGCAGCTGACCAGGTGCTGTGGGTCACACCGGTAATCCCAGAACTTTGGGAAGCCAGGGTTGGGAGAATTGCTCAGATTCCATCTGAGTGAGGATGCTCTGTATTTGTTGGTCTGTTCTGACTTATTCCCTTAACATAATATCCTCCAGTTTCATTCATGTGGTTCCCAATGGTACGATTTCATTCCTTTTTATGGCTGTGGAGTATTCCATCATGTGTATATACTGTATTTCCTTTACCAAGTCCTGTGCTATTGGACACTTACGTGAATTCTGTGTCTTGGCTGTCATGAATAGTCTTGCCCTAAACATGAGAGTGTGGATGACACATTCCCTTTGGGTCTATACCCAGCAGTGGGATGGCTGAATCATATGGTAGCTCCATTTTTGAGTTTTGCAGGAGAGCTTCACACCATTTTCCATAATAGCTATACTAGTTTACAGTCCCACCAACAGTATATAATAAGTGGTCCTTTTTGGGTTTTTAATCATAACTTTAGGAGACTTCAAAATCATCTATAAAAATACATGGCAAGCCATAAATAAATGCAACAAATAGAATTATCCTTCTTTTAAATCTCATAATGCATTTCTCCCTATGACTGTGGAGCACATGTTAAGAACCCATCGAGAGAGAGAGAGAGAGCAGTGGGTTCAGCTCTCTTCAACCTGGCCCTGGTGAGTTTTTAAGTTTAAAACAGAAGAATTGAATGTTGAAAGTGTTTTCATTTTCTACCACTACCTCCCTTCATTTAAAAAAGTGAAATAGGAAAAGAGATGGGAAATATTTTTGTAATAGACAAAAGAGCAGCTGTCCTTCTCAATCTGCAAAAATGTTGCATTCCTTCCCACATAACATGCTCAATAAAACCTCAGCATCTAACAGCCAAAAGTTAAAGGTCCTTTCAATTGATTGCAATTTCATGTCCTCAGAAAGCCAAACTTTCTTTTCTCTATTCATCTCTAGCTCTTCTGCAGTGAGGTTATTTTTTAATATGAGATTACTCAACTGGTCTTCTCCTCAATATTTTAAAAAGTATTTACTGTTAAATGTATACATATTCAAGTCACTAAATGAGGATGGTCTGGCCACGATGAAAGAAAATCTGATTTTTGTTCAGAATTAAGGTATACGCTAATGGAATCTATTCATGTATTTTCCTCAAATAATAAATTAAAGTCAAATGCTGTGTTTTCCATAGCTTGGAGGAATTTGATTTAGTGACTTGAACCCCCGGCCTAGTTAAAAAAAAAAAAATCTATAGAAACATCTAGAGCTGTGGAATAAAAGGCACTAATACAATGAATGCTCATTTCCCCTGCTGCCTGTAGTAAATCATATTCATTATTGCTATGTGAAATGATTGTATGCCTTGAGTTTTTCACTACCCCCAAACCTTAGGAACTTTAGAAATAGACATACACTAAACCATATAGAGGTCAATAATGTTGACAATAATGTTGCCAACTGTTGAACATTAGTGAAAATGCAAAATTATCTGTCTGGGTGGCCTTTAAAAAATATAAACTTGTATTATCTTGGTTCTTGAATTTGCCACCCATATACAAAAATTATTAAATATTCCTCTAAGCATGCTTACTACAATATGAGAAGTGTGATACGGCGTGCAGATAGGCTGAGTTTTTACCCGTAAGAAAGTTGTCTGTTTGGTTTTTATCTTCATGTCTGTTTTGTTTGTTTATTTGTTTGTTTTTTAGAGACAGTCTCACTTTATTGCCCAGGTTGAGTGCCACGGCATCACAGCTCACAGCAACCTCCAGCTCTTGGGCTTAGGCGATTCTCCTGCCTCAGCCTCCCCAGTAGCTGGGACTACAGGTTCATGTCCGTTTTTAGATTGTCAATATGAGGTAGTGAATGGAAAAGGGACAGAGACATTCTTTGGGATTCCTGAAAATAGTAATATGCACTGATACTGTGTTGATGGCACTTGTCACCTTTTATATTGTAAGTCTATGTTTGGAAGTGTGTCAGAAACACGATAAAGGTCATATTGTTAACAGGTCTATCATGAGCATTGAACTATTGAACTATTGGCTATTGAACATTTTAGCCCCCGAGTTGTCAAATTACCACGTGCCATGCCTTAATAATCTATAAGACATCTGAAAATGAGCAAAATAGATTAGTAAGCTTATTTTTTTCCTTACCATAAATTTATGAGCTATGCTATGATTAATAAGTCAAAATTTCAAAATGACTTCCTTTTTAAAGTAAAGCTTTGTCTGTCTCAGGGTCCTACTCAGAGCTCTCAGGCCCTCTTACATTACAATGGTCCTGGGCAAGCACTAGAGATGAGTTTACAGAGATCTTGAAAAAGTGAATCCACCCTATAAACCAGTTTAGAGGAAGAGGTTATCAGAATTTTTAGGATTATGACTAGATGAATTAGATAATTAAGAGACTCCTCCCGAATATTTCTTAGACATATGTGAAAAAATGTTACAAATGGGGACGATGGATGCCTTAAGCTCAATTGATTTATATTAAAATTATTTTCTCCTGAGAATCCAAACGTCGTGTTTGGAAACTGAGGGATAATATTCTACATCTTGGGAAGCCCCATTTTGAAAAATAGTACATCGTTTCCTTTCCCAGAGTATCTTGAATTTGGCTCCCTGAGAAAAAAGGAGATTGTGATTGTAACTATTGAATGATCTCTTGATCTTTGGACAAAACTGAGGAAAAAGTCTAACAAATGCATCGTTTTGCAGTAAATTAGATCAGATTTCCGCATCTCCGCACTCAGTCTGTGAGCTGACAGTTCAGTAAAATGTTCCCTTGTAAGGTTCGCCCTCTTAGGAAAAGGGGCAATAATTCATCATTAGGATTTCAGAGTCCAGGTGTAGATGGAAACTGATGGAGCCTCCAGCGAGGCAGGGAAAGTGCGTGGAAGAAGAAAATTTTATCTGAAGCCTAATTCCCTGGTTACAGCAGAGAATAATTAAGATAATATTGCTTCAAGAGCCCTTTAATGATTAAAAATCACATATGCAGAATCCATAAATTGGAGGGCAACAAATTGGAAGGCTATAACGTCAGAGAACTGTTTTGTGCACGTTTCAGTGGAAAGTACACCAGTGGTAATGCGCCGTGCGGGCAGCCACCAGAGACCGGGACCATTCCAAGGACTTTGTTTAGATGCAACAAATCATTTGTCTGTTATTAACCCAGAGCTTGTAATTATGCAGATTGCCATAGATTTTCCTGGGCCTGGAAGTGAGATTGAGGGTTGTTCACAGTATAGCAGGCAGCTCAGGGCTGGCCATGCATTACTGAACTTGCCACATTTATCATGTTGACTGATGGCAGCAGAAGCAGGTCTCAGGTCCCAGTGGTTAATGTAGTGGGTAATTAACTGTCATTTGCCTAGTAATAGGCTGATGATCAATGGTTTGTGTGGAAACAAATTCTAATCAGGTAGCTGATAAATGCTCAGCTAGCAAGAGCAATTGAAATTGGGGGAAACTATGTCCAGAATTTCAAAATGGCATTGTGTGTGTATGTTTTTTAGATATGAGCAAACTGAGTAGTTCTTAAAAAAGGCTTTATCTTGTATGAACCAGATTTTATATTCAAAGTATATCTATATTGATGGAATAAAGAACTTTTAAGCTTCCTCATTGCTCAAAAATAATAAAGAACAGAAGAAACAAATGGCACACGTGTAGGTGACCTGACTCCTGAACAGATCATGTTAAGTGCACTGAACAGTCAGTGTGAAATGGGAGCATGAACTAAAGAAAATTCTGCTTACAAGTGAATAGGATGAAAGCTCTCATTCGTGATGGTTTCATTTTTAAATGATGCCAGAGGAGAGGTGAGACAGTGCATTTTCAATGAAGTCCTTTCTTCAAGAAAAATGATCTATCAAAATGTGGATTGCAAAGTGAGAAGCACTAAAGGTTATTTGGGTTACATTTCTTCAAATAAGCATATTAAAAAGTTTCTCAAATTCTTTAAGGAAGATAAGCGTCGGACAATTCAGAATTTAATCTTACTGAATACAAACCTTGCATCGCCTCTATCAAGTGCACAGACTATGCTAGCCACCTCTTTTAAAAGCATTCACAGTCTCTACCCTCAAGGAGCTTGTGCTCCTTAAGAGATAATCTAACAAAAACATGAGCATAAACATTTATTGCACACCTTGCCAGACACTTAGAAGCCATTCTCACAACATTTTCCCAACAACTGCCATTAGCTTCGTAAGAGGAAATTGTTATAAACTCAAAAAATGTATATGCCTGCCTTAAAAAAGGACTTATCTTTGGAGTATATGAAAAGTAATGAGAAGAGAGACATCAGCACATTTGAGCCTCATCCTTAAATTCAGTAAAATAAAGGCTAAGTTTTTTTAAAGTACATTTTTATAACCAAAATGAGTTTTCTTCATAGCACCTTTGAATTCATTAGTTTAGAACTGCTTTTAATTTGTTCTTTCCCATGAGAGCCATTGTATTTTTCTCCTGTCAGCCTGATGCTGGAGAAAAAAGGAAACTGGCAGATGTGGTGTTTTTCATCTAGTTTGCTTCCTAGTTAAAAAGTACATTAACTACTGTGCATAGAATATTATTTATATTAATTCTTCACCACCATTAATGACTTTAAAGAAACTTGGTTTAAATATTGCCAGTGCAAATGGATAAAAGATTTTATTTCCTCCTATTATGAAATGATAGAGACATTTTATTTTGTACATTACAATAACAATTTTCAAGAATCTACAGCAAATAAGATTTTTTAAAACTCCTAGACAAGTCCAATGGTTCTGATAGTATATTATGTTTTAACTCCTAGTCTAGCTATATATGGTTTGCAGCCTCATTTACTTTAATGTACTACTTGAATAACATAATCATAACTATACCTGTGGTATAGTGCCATAAGGTTAATAATGCATCTGTGTAGTTTTTGACTATTTACATGACTCGTTCATAAATGTGCTTTTAGTAATAATGGCAAACCTTTTGGTATCTAGATGTCAAAAAATACTGAGACTTTCATTAGTCGGTTCTTTCTCCAACTGAAAAGTTTCATAGAGGACATTAAGATCAATGTTACACTGCCTTTATATTTATTGTATATTCTAAGACATAGAAAATTTTGGCTATGATTTAACCCCGATGACTTCTGTTGGTGTGTGATTATGTAAGCTTCCTAATGTGTTTTTCTTTTCCTTCTTCTTAAACAAGATATGATTTTCTTCACAGAAGGTCAACGGAGAATGTATTACAAAAGAATATTTATGTACACACCTAGGATTAAAAACCGCCTGTGTCCATCATAAGGCATTGCGTATTAATAGTTTTATGGGGTATATTAGCGTCTTCTCTCATCCTAATCTCGAGATTTCCTTGTAAGAATTTGAAAAATAAATTATTTATTGTTGTAGGTGAAAAAATATTTATTGTTCTAGGCTCTTTGGTGTAACGGGAAACTGTGCCGCCTGTAGTAAGCTCATCCCTGCCTTTGAGATGGTGATGCGGGCCAAGGACAATGTTTACCACCTGGACTGTTTTGCATGTCAGCTTTGTAATCAGAGGTAAGCAGATTTCATTTTGGCTGCTGCAAAATGGTAAACGTCTCTGTACTGGCTATTTGTTTAATAGGTATGAATTATATTACTACACTTTACTTGAAGCAATTAATTTCAGCATTTGTGTTTTCTGTAAACCTTAATCCCGTGCCAGAAAAAGGTCCATCGAAGAGAAGAAACGTCTTAAGACTAACTTCTACCTGAAGGAAACGCATCCCGTAACAGCAAGTGATGGAAAATGAAAGCGCTTTTATGAAATTTTAGGTTTCTTATTTTCTTTATTGCTTTTCTGTCTTTTAAAAAGTAGGTTTAAAATAACCTTCCTTTTTTGCATTATTTCTATGAACACAAATTGACAAGGAAGCAAATATATAGGAATTTATTACAGGTATTCTGTATTCATCTCATTTCTAGTTTTCCTATGTCTTGATTTCTTCACTTGAATTTTATCCCTTTTCTGTATGTACTTTTGAAGTTGTTTCAAGTGTCTTTGGGAACAAGGCCAACTATAGCTAATAATTAAGCAATTATCCGCATTGGAGATGGGGCATTGGAAAGAGGTTTGCACAGGGAATCTGGAAACCTAAATTCAAGTCTGAATGATGCCACTAAGAAGTTGTGTGACCTTAAGCCAAACGCTTCCCCTCTCAAGACCTCACTTTTTTTTTTTTTCATTTGTAACATACAGGAGCTGTAATAGGCAACCTCAGAGAACTTTTACCTTACAAGTAATATGGCTTAATTTCACTTTCCCTTATTGAAAGTCATAACTTTTATTTCCAGTGGAAACTATATACTACTAACACCTGTTTTCTGTGTAGAGAATATTTGAATGTTAAAACGCTTATAGCATTAAAATATATAATATATTAAAAACTAGTATGCTTGATGTATTTAAATGAAAATTCAGTGAGAGTTTCTGTAAGAACACCTGCACGTAGTATAAATAATCAATAAATATTAATTGCATCAAATTCTCCTTTATTGTAAGTTATCCTGGAAAATAATGTTTGATGCAGAGTCCTCTTATGAGGCCCAGTAAATAGTAGGAAGAATATGAGATTATTAGCAAGAACTGGAAACTTCAGATCCCACCACCACCATATCCCAGCTGATTGCATATGTTAGCCGTGTGATCTTGAGTATGTTACTTAATCTCTCTGAGTTTCCATACCCATAAAACAGAGACAAAAATACCTATCTCAGACAGTGAAGATTAAATAAAATCATTTACCAGGAAAATAATAGGTTCTCAAAAGTTAGTTATTTTACAATTATAATTTACTTTTTCCAAATAGTGTTCCACTAACTTGGTATTTCGACAAGCTACATATATAGAGCATACCCCAAAAATGTATATACATTTTGTGGAAGGAGGAAATTGTATTAATAATGTTGTGCTCAATTATACCTACCACTAAAGATGAATACAAGTTACATTTGACTTCTGTAATTACAAGGGTACTCACAGTGGTTGCCATTAGTGTCCAGACACTTCTGATCAAGGTGAACTACTGCTTAAGCAATACCGTGAGGCCTGGATCTTCCTTTGTGCACACCATGCAGGAAACCATTTTTCTCAAACTTATCACAAATGCACACAACTGTTAGGTATGTCAGAGGTTCTGTTTTATACTTACAGCTCCACTGTCATCGTACTTCCATAACGTTCTCAAATTCCAAATGCCACTTGAATGGTCTTGAACTCCTCAAACAACACAGTGCTTCTGCCATTTTTTTTGAGAGCCCTGCCTGGCACCTGGTGACTCTAGCGTTCACTTATTTAACTCCGTCTTTTGTGCGAATGTCATACTAACATTGGTACTGTAATTCAATTCAAATTCAAAAAGTGATATATTGGTAATATCTCTTAAAATGTACATATATATGTTTTTTGGGGGGTTTCCCCTGTATTGTCTCAATTGTGTCTCCTACTAAATATTGATGTTCATAATGTGACCCAGTATATCTTATGATATAATATTTATCTAGACAACAATTTAAGATATCTAAATACCAAGTATTTCTTGGGAAGAATCAAGATGTGTCTTGATTCTTCCCAAGAAATGTTTGGAATCAAAGTAAGTAGATGCAGTCTAAGGTGACATTCAAAAAACATTGGCAGGTACATATATTGTTTTCTGTAGGGATGTGGCTATACAAGCAGTAATCTTTATACATCCATATAAACGCATTTATATGCATGTGTGCATGTACTGTGTACATTTAAAAGTGTATTGGTAGCAAGTTTAGAATGTTTTTGTTTACTTGCAACATTGATCCACTAATGGGAGTTAAAATAGTCATTTTAATGGGATAATAAATTCCCTGCTTATTGACTTACAAAAGGTTACATAGAAAATGAATTTTAAAAAAAAAGACAAAATTGCTACATGTCTCACTATTCTGAAAGAAAATGTTTTAATATTTTGGTATCTAGTCAGCCATACACCTTCCTTTGCATACATAACAAATGACATGAAGTACATACACCTGGATTTAAGCAGCTTGAAGAAAAGTAACAGGGAAGAATCCAAGTGTTCTATATTTGGACTTTTTCACTTTATATTGTGTGCCTTTTTAGCTGCCATTAAAAGTTCTTTTAACATAGTTTAAGCTTTCTTGTGTTCGGTTTTATGGATAGAACTTCACATGTAAGTCAGTCTTCCATCATCAGATGTATATCAGTATTATCAGTATAATATGGACTCTATCAAGAAACAAAAGGTCTTATCTATGTCAGGATAAATTCACAGGATCATAATTAATTAGACAAAGTATGTAACAGTGTGAAGGCTGTTGTCATACTTTGCCAAAATGATCTCCAGGAAAGTTACACAAATTATTCTCACTGCAGAAATGTACAAATCTATGCATTTCCTCATATTTACTCTAACCCTGGGAACTGTTTTTTTAAAAAAAAATCCTTGTCACCTTGAGATGAAAGATGGTATCTCATTACACTTTTTAATTGGCATTTATTTGATTACTAGTAGCCCCTTGATATTCCTTCTTTTAAGGAACTAGGCGGTATCTGCCTTTTGTCCATTTTTCTATTAGGTAGGCTTACCTATTTTATCCATGTTCTGCTTAGAAAATTAAAACATCATTCAAGTGCAAAACCCAGCCTAAGTTCTATTATGATGCAAAGTAATTGTAGGCTGTTAATGCTATTTACAAATCGTATATCAATTTTATTTCACCATTGGAGTAAAAAGTTGCATTCACAATTAAGTCTGTCTTCACAGTAGAACTCAGTCAAGTAAGACAAACACTCCTAAATTTTGACTCTAAAACTGTTCACATTCTTATTGCTGCAAAATACTATTCTAGTATCATTATTAAAGTACCTAATATATTTCTGTGTTCGCTTCATTTATTACATGCCATAATGGGACTGCATATCTTTAGTGCTGGTTATGCACAATTAGCACTTAGTTATTGCCTTGTCACTTAGCCCTTACAAGACAAACTTCTTCAGTGCAAGAAGTAAGCTAATCTTCATCAGTCAAGCAAAGCAGACAGATTTTGTTACCCTGAATACAGAACATTTTCAAAGAGATTCTCCTTTCACTTTGAGGTTTACTTCAATCCCCCCCCCCAGTAAGGCCATATCCCATAGAAGCCTGTGCTTCCCTTAGCCAAATTGTTGTCACAGTGTTGCACCTGTCACAGTGTGGTGGTACCTTTTCAGGAGAAACGGGAGGCAAATAGACAATTTGTAGGCATTCTCCCTTATGTAAATTGTATGGACATCTGAAATTATGAAATTACAAATGTTTATAAATACTATTCAGCATCATTTCATCTTCTAAATCAAAATATCATTAAGATCCAAAGCATTTCTGAATGTTTAAAAAGATAGTAGTGATAATAACTTTTTAAGATCACTTGTCCCTTTTACAGATAATCTCTGCCCTTTTCGGAGGGCTATGGCTAAACATGAGAACCCTAAATTGAATTTCTAAAAGTTTCTCTATTTTAAAAGGAAACCAGAATACAGTTATTTGAGCTTCTTTTATGATATCTTGAATCTCATTCAGGATTAGAAAATTTTGTATGATAGGTTAATTTCTCCAAGGTGAGTAAGCACTTCTTCCTTAGAAAACTCGGTAAAACTAAATGATGGTTTTGTAAGAAAAGGAAAAAAATTCACACTTCCAATGAACTTTTTTCTGAAGACATAGAATTGTACGACAATCTGTTCTCTTTTATTAGAGAACAAAAGCACTATGTTAGGCTCCGTGGAAGCTGAGGTGGATGAAATCTAGTTTCTTTCATAGAGGTGTTCAGAGCCATGGGAGAGAGAAGACATCAAAGATTTATGGAAGAGTGTAATCGATATTAAACAGATCTATATGAAGAGGAGGGAGAGCCATCCTCGAAATGTCAGGGAGGCATCAAAAGGCTGATGTGCTGGATCTTAAGAAAGAACCCTCTAGAACTAGCTGAGGTGGAGGAAGTGTGTCTGGTGGTGGTTGGGGAAGATCAGAGGCCAGGGGAGCAGAGAGAAAAGAATTTTTCCAGGCACATAAAGCGACATACAAAGGCATGGAGGGGTGAAAGCCTTTGATGTGCTTAGAAAATAACAGGTAGCTCAGTGTGTTCAGAGACTAGAGGGGGAGTTTAGTAGAGATACAGAGAACTGGAGATTGGAGCAAGAATCAGAAGGAAATGAAATTGGAAGAGGCAGGAAGTCATTGGACAAAAGTCAAAATGAATGCAAATTTGAATTATTCATTTAAACACATTTTTTATTTAAAGCTATTATGTTCTGGAATAAATCTATCTTAACCAATATTTATTGACCAGCCAGCTTAAGTGGTAGTACAATTTATGGTGGTATTACAAAGGGTTCCAAAGAAACATAACTCATGGTTATTTACCTGAGAACTGCTGTCCAGATTGGAAAACCTGTTACACATTCATAATGGTAAAAGCCAAAGTAAATGATACACTAATAAATAAGCACTTTGGAAAAGATGAGGAAAAGTAAGTTGACATCAGGGAAAGTCAATGGAGGGAATGGCAACTAAAGAATTTAGAAAATCTGAGTAAATGGAACAAAGGGAAAAATATTGCTGGCTAGGGAACAATTAAGTAAAGGTGAAAAAGACCATCATTAGCAAATATGATACGTCCTTATACAGGACTAATCACACACCAGACACTGCTCTGAGTGTTTTACATGTGTTAACTCATTTAGTACTTAAAATAACCCATAAGCAGGTACTATGATTAGCTTCCTTCCATGAATGAGGAAACTGAAGTACAGAAAATTGAAGTAACTTACCTAAGATTACACAGTTAGAAAATGGCATACTCATGGTTAGACCCCGGGGAGTCTGGTTTTGCTCTCTGGGCTCAGGCCTATCCAACTGGGTATTTTATATTTTCTAAGAGCATGTAAAATATGCATAGATACAGTGAAGTTAAAGTGAGGTAGACTTTGAATAATTTATAACAAGATTTGGGGTGTGGATAGTATAATTTTGTTTGGAAAGTGTTATCAAGAATGAGATGTGTGATATCAACTGTGTTGTCAGTGGGAAGAGGCTGTCAATTTGTTCACAAGTGTATAGTAGAGGTGTGAGTATTTAACTTTCACCTCTGACCGAAACAGTGCAGCATAGAAATCTCCAACTTAGAGTAACTGAGCATGAGGAATAGGGAAATAGAGATATTAGAAATATAGATCAGATCCCCCTTCCTTTTAAAGTATTGTACCAATAGAAATTGGTAACCTAATTGGTAGTCACTAACCTTAGGAAACTCGGGTGACTAAGTTAGCATTTTAATTTAATTAAAAGGATGTTACTAATGGAGGTTTCTTAGCATAGGCTTTTGATAGCATAGGCTTTTGATAACCTGCTGAAAACTACTCTAAGCATCATATTTTTTAAGAGTGATTTATTAATTGCACTTTTTTCTTATACTTCTCAAATCTCTAAGACTGCATGAAGTCAGCTAGAATCACTCCAAAATATGTTGAAATTAAGTCTATTCTTAATTCCAAATAGCAAGATCAGATGGTTTAATGATCAGATGGGGCAAGTTTTATTCCTTTAGCATTTAAGAAAACTGAGGACAAAACTAATTGGACTGACCATACACAAGTAATTAGGATTACATTACAAGGAAGATTATCTGTTTATTTGGAGGAATTTAAGCCCAGTCTGTTAAGGTACTTACCATGTCCTCTGACTTTTTTTGTAATTTTTTTTTCTGCAAATGCTAAATCTTACTAGGAGCTGGTTATATAATATTAGAAATTAGTACTTTTTACAAAATCACATTACAGATTATTTTGTTAAGCACTTAATATCTGCATTGCTATTTGTCTTATTTCTTCATGTTCATATGTGAAACATTTTTAAAGAGAGCGATCAATCTTAATTGCATACCAGTCATAACCTGCTCTTCACCATAGTTTTCCAGCGTGTTTTATTTGAGTCATATGTGGAAGTATGACATTCCTGACCAAAACTCTGCTTACTCTTGACCTTTAAGTATAAACTAAAATTCACATTAAATATACTTTCTCCAGTTGATAAATATAATAATAACAAAATATTTCAGGTAGGAATATTTTACATAAATATTCTGTTTCCTTCCATATTTATATATACAGACACATGCTTACTAACTCGTTTCATGGTGAGCAGACTTATTTCAAGCCATGTAAAGAAATAAAAGTAATACAAAAACTTTGTGTAACTATTTAATCTTCCTCATATTCTTGTAGTGTATATTCTTTATTTCCTCCAGGTAGATCTTGAATCCAGAGGGACCTGGGTTATTTTTCTTTCTCTACTGCATACATTCGAGCTGTGGAATCATGGCAGGTTTTTTAAATTTGGGGATAGGAGCCTTAGGTGTTTTTTCTGAAGAAGGCGATGATAGTACTTACTATCTAGGTTGGATGTAATAATAAATGAGATTCTGTATCTATATATATGGTTAGCATTAGCACATAGTAAGTACTATAGAGAAGGTAACTGTTTTACCTACATTTTGAACGTTGAGGTAAGACTTTACATACAGCATTTCTTTGCCACAAACCTGCAAAATTGACTGATAGTAAAGAAGAGAAAATGTGAAGTTTTTTTTGTTTTCTTTTTCTTTTTTGTTTTTTTGAGACAGATTCTCACTTTGTTGCCCTTGGTAGAGTGCTGTGTAATCACAGCTCACAGCAACCTCCAACTCTTGGGCTTAAGCGATTCTCTTGCCTCAGCCTCCCAAGTAGCTGGGACTACAGGCACCCGCCACAATGCCCAGCTATTTTTTGTTGCAATTCTCATTGCTGTTTTAGCTGGCTGGGGCTGGGTTCGAACCCACCACCCTCTGTATATGGGGCCAGCACCCTATACACTGAGCCACAGGCACCACCTGAAAAATTGAAGTTTTATCTTCAATTATTGTAAGTGGAAGCCTGGGATTTGAACCTTACTCATTACAAGGTACTTCTCTGCTTTCATATGCTTTTCACTTGAACCTCCCTATAGTCAGTCCACAAAAATCCTTTTTCACTGACACACAGGGAGCTGAGACAGGGTTAGTAAGGGATCCCCAGGCTCTTGGTTCCATTCTTTTCTCACTCTAATTATCTTGAATCTATTAATCTACAAATAATCTTAAAATTTATTCATCTATACATTTTTCTAAAGGTAATAAGGATGTGCAATGAGAGAATAAACAATATGTTTTTTATTTCATGATCAATAGGATTTTATTTCTTGATGGAAAGGGCAAAGCAAAATTTTAAACAAAGTGAGAGATGAAAAAGCATATTTCCAGATTGCCTTTTTTTAAAGAAAAGAATGAGTAATATCAGTTGGAACATAAGAGTGATGTATTGATTTTTGATGTGATATTTTATTATTAGCTTAGTCAAAATTAATGTTAACAGTAATATACATTGATGATTTTCAACAATAGTTAGAGATATTCTATATGATGCTTCATATTATTTCACATAAAAGATACCTAAGTTAGCTACTTAGTCCTGTTCAACTAAAAAAATATTTCTTTCTATTTACCTTATCTTAGTGATCGGGTATCTATAAAACTGGTTTGTTCAAGCACCTGTTTTTAAGTGCAACATTTAAAGTGTACAGTTTACAACTAATACAAAGAAAATATACTTAAAGCCTTAAACTTGAATGTTCACTGTATCCAGTAGCTTTGACCACAAACCAGGACAGGATTTTGAGATCAGTACAGAGTCTGTGCTTCCAATCAACATCATCAACAGGCAGTAATCCTGGGGAAAAAAAGTAAATTCCACAAATAAACAAACCAATTTTCCTTTAAGAGGAAAGCTAATTCTTTTCAATCTACTTTTTTTATTACACTATTTTCCCTCTATCTGCTTAGCTAGTATAAGGATAAATTTCCAAAGCTACCCAGTTGGAAAATAAATAGGTTCACTGTTTGTCGAGCATTCCAATCTTTGCAAATGTAAATCAGTCCGACTGCTCCTCATTTAAACCTTCAACTTCACAAAACATTAAAGGGTGGCTTTCCCTACACAGTTTAATCTGTCCACTAAGATTTCTGCTCAAACATCATTTGAAATCGACTATCTGATAAAGGCAGACCACTATCAAAGGTCAGTGAGGTCAACTTGTATAATTACAAGTAGTTTTACTGGGTCAACTCCACCCGACGCCACTGTTTGAAGGTTAAATTGTTACAATTAAATATATATACAGATCTCCTCGTAGTTACTTTATTGTTAAATGTACCGGAAACACAAAAGCATTTATTTCTGACCTTAATTGTGTCCAATGTGTCACTAGTAGAAATTAGACAAAAAGAATGCATATTAAAAGCATTATAATCCTACACATTAAACAAAGCTTTATCAAATAAAATGCATATTTAGTTATTGGAAACTAGTTTTATTTATTGTGTCAATATTAAGTTCATCTAGGTTATTCCCTTTGGTTAAATTAGAAGTGCTCTAAGGAGTGACATCTATTTAGTAGTTGGTGAACTTGCCATAAACAAAAGAATGTTGCCGGATATCAGAGTATGATGCTAAAGCAACTTTCACTTCAAAGTGATCAACTTCTAAATGATAGGGATTTAATTACTTTGAATAAGAGAGTGAAGGAAGCTTTAAGTGTGAAGCTTTAAAATGCCTTTTTCTTTATTTTTAATTTTTATCTTTTTATTGTTTAAGAGAGAATCTAAGTTGCTCGGGCTAGAGAGCCGTGGCATCAACTTAGCTCACAGCAACCTCAAACTCCTGGTAAAATGGACTATTTTTATTTTTTACTTTTTATTTTATTTTTTTTTTATTGTTGGAGATTCATTGAGGGTACAAGAAACCATGTTACACTGGTTGCATTTGTTGGAAAAAGTCCCTCTTACAATCGTGTTTTGCCCCCAAAAGGTGCGGCACACACCAATACCTCACCCCCCTCGCTCCTTCCCTCTCTCTGCTCTTCCTTTCCCCACCCCTCCCTCATTCTTCCTCTCTCTGTTCTCCCCTTCCTTCACCCCCACCGTGTCAATAATTGTCATTAATTGTCCTAATATCAAACTTGAGTACATGGACTATTTTTTTTTATTAAGTATCTAAGTGGCCAACAGTGAAATCTTCTATAATTACAGCAATGAAATATTATCATTCTTTCTTTTATTTTAATGAGTGTAAATATAGATCAGTTCTTTTTGCTTTCCGATATGGTAAATGATAATAAAAATATTAAAGAACAGAAAGTTACCTTTGCCCAAAGTATTTTCTTCAATTGCCTATAATGTTTTCTATTTGATTTCAAACGTTGTGTGAAATGTTTCCTTAAGTGAAGTAGATGGCAAATGGTATAATTTTGATAATGAAGACAACTTTCTAAGGAAAGCTTTCAGATTCTGGGAATTACCATATGAAACTGTTATTAAGGAAATACATCATCATATCTCTATATTTGAGTGAAATGGTCTTAACACATTTCATTGTTTAAAATATTTTCAGATTTTGTGTCGGAGACAAATTTTTCCTGAAGAATAACATGATCCTTTGCCAGACGGACTACGAGGAAGGTTTAATGAAAGAAGGTTACGCACCCCAGGTCCGCTGATTTACCAACATCACCCCTTTAAGAATACAAAGCACTACATTCTTTTATCTTTTTTGCTTCACATGTACATAAGAATTGACACAGGAACCTACTGAATAGCGTAGATATAGGGAAGCAGGATGGTTATATGGAATAAAAGGCGGACTGCATCTGTAAGTAGTGAAATTGCCCCAGTTCAGAGTTGAATGTTTATTATTAAAGAAAAGAAGTAATGTACATATATTGCTGGATTTTTTTGCTTGCTATTTGTTTTTGTGTCACTTGGCATGAGATGTTTATTTTGGACTATTGTATATAAAGTATTGTAATATTTGAAGCACAAATGTAATACAGTTTTATTGTGTTACTATTTGTGTTCTGTTTGCTTCTTTGTATTGTTGCATTTAGTACAATCAGTGTTTCAACTTACTGTATATTTATGCTTTCTGTATCTACCAGCTATTTTAAATGAGCTGTAACTTTCTAGTAAAGAACTGAAGAGCAAATCTCACTAATGATACACAGATAGATAAAGCAAGTCTATCAACAGTAAAAATAAATGATAAAGACACACACAAAGCATTTGAGTGACATCCACTACTTATTGGCAGTATGATTTAGAGTCTTATCAGTGTTCTTGTTATAACCCTCTATTTTCAGGGGGTCAAAAATCAGCTTTAAAAAAATGCATAAAAATTTCATCTTAAAGCACTTTCATTTTATACCAACATGAAAAGTGCCATTTCTAGAATAACTTTAAAGCTTAGCAGTTATCCTTTTTTATCCTTTTCTTTACCTACACAGTGACTTTGTTTTGCTTTTTCAGTCACACCCCTTATGTAAACTAGTGCCTTTGGATATCATGTAAATTTTTTCCAAAAGGTTACTTTTAAAAAGTGTTACCACAACTATGAGATAATTTTAAAATGATAAATTAAATTTCTTATATAAATTTTACCCAGAACTCCCCATAAGAGCTAAGGCTTTAATAACTCTATGGCTTAATAAATGAATGGCACTGAAAAGATTTGAGTGTGAATCTACTGAAATCACGGTAATGCACATTGAAGCTGTGAAGGTATTTGAATAGTGAAATTACTTATGAGCAGAGCAAAATATTGCTCTCAGAATCTTCTAGAAGAAAAGAAACAAGGGGATTGATAAAAAACTGAGAACTGGTGATTATATTTTTTTCTGTATTTCCCTGCCATTTATTTTCATGTTCAAAAGTGATTGCTTTAAGTTTGAGGTGTCTAACTTTACTCATTGCTGTAAACGATTGCCAACTCAGAATGTATCACATACAGGCTGACATCTGCCATTGCACTTCTTAAAGGTGAAACATCTCTTTACCTCCATGATAGCAGATAAAGAAGAAAGCTCAAGAAACAGAAATTATGGAGAATGATTATTTAAAGTACAATGAAGGAAATAAAAATGAGACTATGGTCCCCTCTTCTGGGTTGCTTACACTTTCCTTCTTTGCTTCTGTTCCCTGTAATAAAACTACTTTTCAACTCAGCTCCTTCTACATGGGCACAATGAACTGTATTTTACTAAAGCAAATAGTGCTGTGGGTTTTCTTTTTCTTTATTTTTTCTCGATCACTTGTATAGGAAACTGTTTTCTGGTGTTATTTGCATACGTATTTTCTCCTGCCGATATATGCATTACAGAAAATTAAATGTTATACCTGAATTTTTGGTTTGGGGCCAAAATATTAAGCTGACTATAATGCTGGTGTCGATTTGAACTGTTTTAAAACAATGCTTTATTATGAACTTGCATGTGAATCTGGATATTGCCTCTTATTTTCAAGAAAATGGTTCTGTGAAAAGTGAATGATATGTATTTTTACAAGCGCTTCATGGTCAAGAGTGTTCACATCTCATGTCCCCCAAATGTGAGGTAGATTGAAGGAAGAATTTCAAAAACTATTTGGGGCCCACGTAAATAACTGTCATTTTAGCCTTTGAGCCTTACATTTGTTTTATGAAAAGACTTGTATAGCCAAAAACAAATAAAGCAAGACAAAATAAAAATGGGAAGGGGTGAGATAAGCGAGAAGTGGTTTTCATAACGCAGCCTGCTAGTTCTTATTAATAGCTGCTTGGAATTCATGCGGATGTAAAATTTTAATTGTCAGTATCTTTCTCAGATGATCTTTTTTTAGATATAAATGGTTTTCATGTTTATTGATGTGTCAAAATACTTGTGAATCGGGGGAAAAAACTTCTCTCAGCTTCTTGAAACTGTTCAACCGTCCTTGCCACCCAAACGAGATTTTTTCCCTACATTTTTCTCTTAATTAATTAATACTTCAGGAATTAACTCTTACGCTTTTTACTAAGACAAAGTTACTCACCTGAATTAAGATTAAGGCCTTAATCTGTTTAGATTATTTTTAATCTCTGTGGAATTGTAGAACAGGACAGGAATAATTTCAGCTGCAGGCCATTTCTACAGTTAATTGTCCATAAACAGTAGCATTTTTTTAAATAATTTTATTAAAGCATGAATGTGTACATTAGTGCAATCATAGGGACGCAGTGTGCTGACTTCATGTACAATCTGAAATATTTTCATCATACGGTTAAAAAACAGTAGTATTTTTTACCTACAGTACTAAACTAACTGTCTTGACTATTCACTCTACATTATATGGTTAAAAAACAGTAGTATTTTTTACCTACAGTACTAAACTAACTGTCTTGACTACTCACAGCCCCTGAATTGTGAACTTTCCTCTTTGTGTGTGTGTAGCCCTGATGTCATTTAGCTTATCTGATGCTTCCAATAGGACACCTGCAACTGAGTTTTGATTTCGCAAGCAGTGAAATCTCCCCCTCCCTACCATCTCACCTAGGCTTTGGGGAAGGACCAGGCACCCCCCACTCCACCAGAGTGCTGAGTTTAAAAGCTGACCTGTGTTTGTAATTTCGCTTTCATCTTGCTTAATAAATATCTGCTGAATTCTTTCACCTTTTTTATATTTGGATTTATGTTTTTAATAAATGGGGTATTATACTATTTGTGCTTAACTGCCAAAATCTAAGATGATATCTAGAAAATATACACAAACTCCAAGAAAAAGAGAAAAGATATGTAAGAACACATACTTTCTCAAGGAAAACGCATCACAAGCTTGGGTGAAATATCTCAAATGCTTTCCTTAAATATTGTGTTTAAGATCTCAGAGCTAGGTAGTTTACCGCTATTTACTTTTATGGGGAAAATAAAACTGTCAAAAACGAAGGTAGCAACTGCTGGGTGTAATTTTGTACATTCAGACAAATTTGAAGCGATCTTTCTGAAAGCAACTGTATTGCTGTTGTCAGACTGCATTTCCAATTTCCTGTATGCTGTGTAACGAATTAAAGCAACAAACTAAATTCTACATTTGCAAGGAAGCGGTGCTGTGCCTTTAAGTGAACCAGGGTGCTGAAAATTAAATCCACAGTAAAGCCTGCCATACGTGGTGTCCTTTTAACTGTTAGTTTAGGCAAACCACTCTCTGATTCGTCACTTACGCAATTTCAGAGGAATGATACAGGCCAAACATGTTTAGTGTTGACTCCAGTAAGTTGTGAAATGCCTGCATGTTTGTTGTATAATAGGACATTAGCGCAAAATACAATTTTTGCAAAAGCCTTTTTGGTCATTACTTTTTCTTAAAAACATCATTATAAATATTTTTAAAATGTGATTTTAATGCAATTTAAGGTAATAGAAAGCAAAGGTTTAATGTAGTCATTATTTCATTTGATTTTTTTTTGAGACAGAGTTTCATTCTATTTCCCAGGCTAGAGGCCCTGGCATTAGCAACCTCAGGCTCCTGGGCTCAATTGTCCTCCGGTCACAGCCTCACTAAAGGTCCCCACCACAATGCCCAGCTAACTTTTTTCAATTTTTAGTAAAGACAGGGTTTCACTTTTGTTCAGGCCGGTCTCCAGCTCCTGAGCTCACTAGATTCCTGCCTCAGCTTCCCACAGTGCTGGTTTATAGGCAGGAGCCACCACAGCCAGCCTCATTTGACTTTTCCAGAGTGCCTGCTGTGCAACAAGTCTCTCTCCCTTACCACTCAGCCTCCCACTGGGCAGACTTAGGGTGCTTCCTACATCAGATAACTTTAACATGTCTTTACATTGGTTCTTACTCATCTCACACTGGTTAATAATGAGCAAACAGAAGCAAACACCATCTACTGATTCAGCATGTCCCTGGTATGAAAGCCCCAGAAAATATCTCCAGTAATCAATGTGTTCAGAGAATTATGTCTCACAAATTACTCATTAACTCAATAGCACCTAATAAAAAAGAACATCAATTAATTAATGAGTCACCCTCAGATCACTATGATTACAATAGAGCTCTGTTGAAACAGTGGTTATAAATGGAGCTGCCTCTTTATTCATTGTTTCCCATTGGCCCATTATTTGGCTGAAACCAGTGTCATATTTAACACGTGGCTGTAAGTAATTGTGTGAGAAGTATCATAAAGGAAGGGTTTAGAAAGCCTATTGCTTATGAGACCTTATCAATGACCAGAAAACATAAAAACTCTCATTTTTACTGTGGCTTCCTTTGAAGCCAAGCCATTAGAGGGTCTGTTATCTTTCTAAAATGTATTTTTTTTTTAACTTTTATAATGAAGATTAAAGAATTTTAAGTTGCACACTATAAGGATTAGATGCTGAAAGTAAATTGTACAATGCTTTTAGTATACACATGATTTAATTTTAGTAACTTTTCAGGGAAACTAACAAATGCATGATCATTGCCAGTTTTGTAAATTTTGTTACCCCAAAATGACAATTTTTGCTTTTTGTAGGCTGTTTTGGGATGAGTTTGTGGTGACTGACAGAAATAGGAAAAGGGATTTAAAGAAACACCAACTATTACATACAAAGCCACCAACTAAACTTTCCCAACTATCGTGGTAAATGCCATTCCAATAAGCTTATAGCATAATTATAACAGTTCCCTTAGGTAAGTAAGAAACAGCTGTTGGTAACACATAGCAGGTGTTAACAATTACACATACTGAACTTTTTAAAAATGTTTTTAATTAAAAGAATTCTGTATTCTGAAAAGGAAAATTTGTTAAATTCAAAGATAATCCTGTTTTGGGCGTGATCATGTAATGCACAAAATTATAAAGGACATATTATCTTGGATCAACTAGGTTTTGTGTTTGGTTCAGATCCTTGCAACCAAAAGTGAATTGGAATTCACTGCACCTTTTACACAATTGATATTCTGGACTGAGGAGCTGAATACTCATGAAATGGTATAGCAGAGCTGATTACGGAATGCTTTGGCTTTATGAGCAAGGTGGTAGCCATTAACTATACCAAATTTAGTGGGCACATTGCAAAGAAAAGTGGGAGTAAGAAACATTCAGATAATAGATCACTCACATTTTTTTTCATCCCAGTCTCTGGAGAAGACTTTAAATCAGCTAAAGTTGCAGTCCCTAACTCCCACCCAGGCTGCAGACTGATACTGGTCTATGGCTTATTAAGAACCAGGCCACACAGCAGGGCAGGCAAGTGAGTGGAGCTTCTACTGTATTTACAGCCACTCCCCCTTGCTTACATCACTGCCTGAGCTCCACCTCCTGTCAGATTCTCATAGGAGCACAGACCCCACTGTAAACTGCGGATGTGAAGGATCTACATTGAATACTCCTTAAGACAGTGGTTCTCAACCTTCCTAATGCTGCAACCCTTTAATACAGTTCCTCGTGTTGTGGGGACCACCAACCATAAAATTATTTTTGTTGCTACTTCATAACTGTAATTTTGTTACTGTTATGAATTATAATGTAAATATCTGTTAAGCAGGATGGTCTTAGGTGACCCTGTGAAAGGGTCGTTCAACCCCAAAGGGGTCGCGACCCACAGGTTGAGAACCGCTGCCTTAAGGGAATCTAATTCCTGATGATCTGACATGGAGATATAATTCTCTTGAAACCTCCCCTTACCTCCATCACCCCCAATTACTGATCCATGGAAAAATTGTCTTCTATGACATCAGTCCCTGTTTCCAAACAACTGGGGACCAACACTGACCTAAAGTATTAACAAAACTTAAAAAAAATTAAAATTAAAAAAAATTTGTAACATGTAACATTATCACATGACCCATCTTCAATAGCTTTTCATAATAATAGATGACATCTACTGAATACTTAACATATATGAGGTAGTTTTCCACACATAGGTAATTTCCACAACATCCCTATGACATAGATAGTATAACCCCTTTTTTATGATTTTTAAAAGGACAGTTAGGTTACTTAGCTGGCCCAAAGTCAGATAGCTAGTAAGCAGTGGGCTGAGATTTTTAACACAGATTTGCTGAGTCTAGTGCTGACCCACTCCACTCTACTATTTCTTGTAGAGTTGTGATTGTTATTGACACTGTTGTTGTTTGGTAGTCCCAGGGAATAGCCAAGAACTAGAAAGAGTTACCCATGCTTGAGCAAAAATTCTAAATATTTAAAATCTAATGTCACCTTTAAAGATGAAAATTAGGAATGAGAGTAATCACATTTTTCTAGGTATAATCAATCTCTTTGGGAGTGCTTTATTTCAACCACACCATGAAGACTTTTCTTTATACCTGAAAATCCAGGGAACCAAGAATAGAGGATCCCAAGGCTTGGCACCTGAAGCACAGTGGTTACGGTGCCAGCCACATAACCAAGGTTGATGAGTTCAAAATCAACCCAGGCCAGCTAAACAACAATGACAACTGCAACAAAAAATAGCGGGTGTTGTGGTGGGTGCCTGTAGTCCCAGCTACTTGGGAGGCTGAGGCAGGAGGATTGCTTAAGCCCAACAGTTAGAGGTTGTCGTGAGCTGTAATGCCACCGTACTATACTGAGGGTGACATAGTGAGACTCTGTCCCCCCCTCCAAAAGAGAGAGAGAGAGAGAGAGAGAGGATCCCTTGTATACTGGTAATGGAAATAAGAAGTGGTCAGCACTGACTTGAGAGTAAGTTGAAATAAACAGCTATAATTTTCTGCACCAGGAAACACATGCTGTAGTGACGTGAAGCTAGATCAGACTTAGAAATCAAGATAATGAAAGGAGTATTTTATCTGTCATTGATACTTTATAACTTACATTCAGAAGATGAAATGAAACAAAAATTCAAGTCCCTAGAATAGCAATGTGTGTCAAATTGTGGGCACCTGCCTTGTGTGTATCACCATAGAAGGCATCCCTTAGTATGTTTTGCCTGAGAGACTTAAATATATGAAATACGTTTGTTGCTATTTATTCTTTACTTAATGCCCAATTTACTAAGCATACAACTCTAACAAATGCAATTTTCCTAAACATTTGAACACTATTTAAGTAGCTAATAAAGCAAAACTTAGAAATTTAATAAATTGGATCCAACCATTTAAACATTGATTCGAATTTTAGTCAATTTCTTGTAAACGTGTCAAGAAAATCCCACACAATAAGTTTCAAGTGATTTAAAAGCAGATGAAAATTTTCATAATGAGCCAAAACCTCCTTTTAAAAATATACTTAAAACTTTAACAAAAAAGTTAATTTAAATTAGTATTTCTGTATTTCCTTTCCTATCTTTATAAGGTTGCATTAACAGTTTCAATTTCCTTAAAAAGTTGGAGAACTATTATTTCAACTAGGTGAGATGACAGGATGCATTGCTGACTTGGGGAACGGTGGTTGGGGAGATGAGAAGCTGTCCAGAATGATTCAAAAGTTAACCAGTGCACAAGTGGGTGAATAATTTAGTAGTCATGCTTCCCTGTTATATCAATGAAACTTTTTGGAGTCCCAGTCTTTTATGTGGCTTAGTTATTTCCCAGAACTCAATGATTTTTCCCTAAAATATATATGTTGGGCTCAAGTGATCCTTTTGCTTCAGCCTCCCAAGTAGATGGGACTACAGGGACCTGCCACAACACCCAGCTTTCCATTTTTAGTAGAGACGGGGTCTCACTCCTGCTCAGGCTGGTCTCGAACTTCTAAACTCAAGCTATCCAAAAACCTTGCCCTTTGAGAGTGCTAGGATTACAGGCACAAGCCACCCCACCTAGCATATATATGCTATTTTAATATTGCATTGTGAGAGCTACAGAATCAGAGATTTTTGTCCCCTCAGAAATAAGGAATTGGATGTTGGGCAGTAGCTCAGACTTGTGATGCTAGTGACTTTAGGGGGCTGTGCTGGGAGAACTACTTGAGGCCAGGAGTTCAAGACTGGCCTGGCAGCATAGTGAGATCCACGTGTGTGGTGGTGAGCACCTGTAGTCCCAGCCACCTGGGAGGATGAGGCCAGAGGATCACTTGAGCCCAGGAATTGGAAGCTGCAGTGAGCCATGATTACGCTGTTGTACTCAAGCCTTCAGGAAAGAGAGAGACCTCAACTCAAAGGAAGGAGTGAAGGAAGGAAGGAATGAAGGGAGGGAGGAAGGGAGGGAGGAAGGAAGGGAAAAAAGAAAGAAAGGAAAAAGGAAGGAAGGAAAGATGGAAGGAAGGGGAGAGAGAAGAAAGAGAAGGAAAGAAAGAAAGAGAGAGGAAAAGGAAGGAAGGAAGGGAGGGAGGGAGGGAAAGAAATTAAAGAAAGAAAATTGAGCCTATGCAGTCAAATTTCCCCTACTATTTCTCACAGAAATTATTGGCCCTTTTTTTGAACTGATTATCATGTATTATAACGTGTGTTGATTGGCACTTTGTGTTCTTTGTATATTTTGATTTACAATCTCTATGTTTAATCTATTCACTTGGAAAATAGAGGTGAATAACCAATTGCCACTGTATACATAAGAATACATTCACTAGAAGAAACAAGTCACACATTCTATCTAGCATTTTTGGATGGCAATTCTTTACTGTGATTTAATTTAAGTTTTCTCCTTTTGAGTACAATTGTAGAATCACAGCTTCCATAGACTCTGATGCATTGCAGGTACACTTTCAAATATTTGTGTGTGTGTGTGTGATGCATAGTTCTTACTTTAGGGGTCAATCAGAATTGTCTTTCAAAAGTTACTACCTTACAAAACCAGAAAGTCAAAAAGAAAGGGCTGGAAAATAATGCAGACTGCAGCAGAACAAGGTGAACACAGGTGAACTCTTCCAGAAAAGGATACTCAACCTATAACTTGCACAGGACAAATGTGTGTAAAGCCCAAATAACAGAAATCACTTGCTTACACCTAAGGAGACTGTTAGTATTGTACAATGTTAGTTGAACACTGAGACTATGAAAATAAATAAACAGAAGAATATGTCAAGAGCTTGGACCAAGGCTTGGCCATCCCTGTCTGGAAGAGACTCAAGGGTGGAGAACCGACAGCTTCGTGTGGTCCCCCAAATTCCCTGTGTGGCCCCTTGATCAAATCCAAACTTTCCAGGATGAATCCTTTTAATAAAAGAATTTGTTCTATAAATTTAGATTCAGTCCAAAGGCTGCACCCAAAGATGAGGAAGGCCACTGGTTTCATATTTGTGCTATACTATTATCATCAGGTTTCTGCAGGCCTTGATTATTTTTTAGGTAAACTTTGTTGTTTAACTCAAAGCACAATTTTCTTAGTCTCAACTAACCCTTACATTTTTTCTTTGCAACCGTTTACATCCATAAACATCATGGTTAGAAGAATCAGCTTTGCCACCAAGCAGACAAAGATCTTGAAAAACTTACTTGTCTTTATTGATAACACTTTTCTCATTTGCAAAATGGAAATAAAACCTACTTTACAGGGTTTTACTAAAGACTAAATTAAACAATCTATGTCTAGCATTTTATATACTGCCTGATACATAGTGTTCAAGTTATTATTACTATTATTATTTTTAATCTCAAATCCTTTAAGCACCTTTTATGAGCTAATCAGCACGCTTGAGCATGGGAAATGGTTTATGTTCCACTAGGCATTCCTGGGGAAAGGGGTAACAATTATTACAGGTGAATATTCAACAAGCAAACTAGGACATTCTTTGTGAGTGAAATTTGGTATTCAAAGAGAAAAGTAAATTGAAGAATTTTTCGAGGGCCATAATCAAATATATAAGACAAATAGGCTTTTTTTGGTCTCAAACATTTTTATTTTGAGTTGCCATATATGTGCCTCGTATTTATACATCAGCAGCCCCAGTTTCTGATATTTAGTAAGACGGACTCGATAATCACTATGTCCATGTAGTATGTCATTCAGACATTTATTGGTCACCTGTTGCATGTCGATTCTCTTCCACGTTCTGTGAGGGATATAATGAATAATAGTCTCTGTGCTTGAGGGAAGACAAGCAAACAACTGTTAATATAAAAGGCAATAATTTAAAAAGTAGAGATATCTGCAAAGTGCTGCAAGAGCACTGAGAAGAAATGATTTATTCAGTCCAGGCACAATAGAAGAGGATTCACAATAAATATTGACCGTTAGTCTTGAAGAACCATTAGAGGGTGAAGGGCATGTTGGTGTCTGTATAGAGACCATCCCTAATTTAAGGTCACCAAGTAGTTGGTTTCATGGTGACTTACCCAGCTGATAGAAAGCCATCAAAGATTTTGGAAAGATATATGGCATAATAAATGACAAAACTGACTTGGCACCCATAGCTCAGTGAGTAGGGCGCCAGCCACATACACCGGAGCTGGTGGGTTCAAGCCCGGCCGGGTCCTGCTAAACAACAATGACAACTGCAACCAAAAAAATAGCTGGACATGTGGCAGGTGTCAGGTGCCTGTATTCCTACCTACTCAGGAGGCTGAGGCAAGAGAATAACTTAACCCCAAGAGTTTGAGGTTGCTGTGAGCTGTGACAGCACAGCACTCTACTGAGGGCAACACAATGAGACTCTGTCCCCCACCAAAAAAAAAAAAAAAATTAAATAAAAAAAAATGCTAAAACTGAAGACTGACTTCCATGGAAATGTACAGGATGGATAAGGGAGAGAAAAGGGGGGATGTTGATCACGTAGTCAAGAAGGTTTTGTAAAAAAGCAAGGAAAGAGATAAGAGGTAAGTGCCTACACAGTGCAGTGGCCATCAGAGAGTAAAACGGGGGTCGGGGGATAGCAATAGAGA
The DNA here is from genome assembly GCA_963573935.1 of Arctocebus calabarensis. Classification (NCBI taxonomy): domain Eukaryota; kingdom Metazoa; phylum Chordata; class Mammalia; order Primates; family Lorisidae; genus Arctocebus; species Arctocebus calabarensis. The sequence continues at coordinate 120,537 of CAUYON010020804.1, forward strand.
AGGGCAAATTTTTGCCGCATACAACTGTTGACCAAAAGTGAAAGGATCAGCAGAGAAGGGTCAAATATGACTCAGAGATCTGGGACATTTTTACCCTACATTATTATAGTTAACATAGCAAACAGAGATAGAAAAGAAACAAAAGAAATATACCCTTGCTGATGATTCTCTGGGTAAGAGGATCACTACCCTTCATAGGAGCCTACAGAATTTGATTCCTGCTTCGAAAATTCTTTGGGCTTTAAAAAAAAAACATGCAACAGAAATAGATGCTGTTGGTTGGAATGGCAGAGCTTGCTCGTTGTCCATTCACTGTTTTTTCTTCCCTTCATTTTTCCTAACAGATTTCCAGTTCCCAGCTTCTTCTGTGTATCCAGGGATGGCCATTTGGCACAATTCTGGTTGATGGGAATTAATCAATGGAAGCTTTCTGGCCCACTTTTGTCTTTCCCAATGGAGGCACTTCTCCTTCCCTCTTTATTGTTTTCTTCTTCTTGTCTGAAATGCAAATGAAAACCACATATAACCAAGAGGACAACATCACACGCTTTAATAAGAGAGCCCTGAGCACGGATGATACTGTGAGGCCGCTGCACAGGGAAGGCTTGTACGGCTTGAACTGGAATGGTCTGGCCTGCCTCTGGGCAGATCGTCTCCGTGCTTGGATTACTTCTTGCCACTGTGGTTGACTTTCTGCTACATGCAGTCAAAAGCAACCTCTAGCTGGTATACGGGGCTTGCAGGAACTTAGGAAATTTTATTGACATGTTGGATTATGATTTTCTGCTTTCTCCTGCTTCAAAAAAGGGCAATTATGCACCAAATCCATTATAAGGGCCAACATTATGGTCTTGTTCATCTCCTTCCAGTTGGGTTCCCTCCTACCAGATGAGAATCCATAATTCTTTACTAAGAGGGGCCTGAAGATGAAGTTATACCTTATCTTCTCCTGATCTTGCATAACCTCAAAACATCACCCTGACTTTTCAACATAAAGTTCACATTTCCATTAGAATATTACAATTTATCTAATGTTACATATGGTTAGTGGGGAAGACTGAGTTCTTACTCGACTGTCATAAAAGAGTAGAGATAGAAGGATGCAGAGAAATAGCAAAGGTATTTTCAAGTAATTAGTTAGAAGTACAGACAGATCAAAAAGAAAGCCATCGTACAAATGTCAGGCTATTCTGGGTTATTTTACCTTGAGGAGATAATGTCAGATCCTTGCTCTGGATATAAAGGAAGTTTTGAAAGTCTTTCTGCCTATCCCCAAACACTGTGTGTGCTACGAAGTTTTGCCTCTTGTTTGCAAGTGGGAATAAAAGAAAAAACAAAGATGATATTTACGGATATTTTACTCAACTGTATTTACTAAAAAATAGTTCTTTCTTCTGATATTTACCATTCCTGCTTTTGGGGAGGTATACAAACAGCCTCTCTTTTTGAAAATGTGGTGATGTGAGGTAATAGTTTAGTGTTTTTGTCTAAACTGGGGAAATAACAGTCTCCTACTTCCTTTTATTTCTCCTGTTAAATATATATGTGTATATTTAAATATGTAACACAAATTTGGGAAACCTATTAATTTAGAGTTATATGGTTGAGAATCCAAACTCTGAGTTCAACCTTCTGCCCCTCAAATAAAACTGCTCCGTTTTACAACTCTCTTCCAATCCCAGACTTACATGTCACTCTGTCCAAACGCCTAGTGCCATAGATTCTTTTATCCTTAGAGAAGATAATTTAATAATTCACTAACTTCTAAGGCATCACCTCAAGAGTATTTCTTCTCATCTTCTTTCCTTTCTTCTCACGCTTCTAAGAACACTTATTCAGTGCTTTCTACATACCAATCACTGTGCAAATCCAGGATCCTGGAGAAAAAAGGATGGAGAGGAAGGAGAGAAGAGATGCAAAGATTTCAAGCCTAAGTAGCTCACAGCCCATGGGGGAGCAAGGGCAAAACAAGTCCATTGGAAAGTGATTACATTAAAGTCTAGCTAGGATGCTCTTGGAGCAAAGAGGAAGGCGTGCCCAGCTTGGAAAGTGTCAGCTATACATTCTAAGTAAACCAGCTGAGTCTGGAGCAGTAAGGAGCAGTGCTTCCAGGAGATTAGACAAAGAAAGGAAAATTATTCCAAGCACATGCAAAGATTTCATAGTATAAGAGATTCTGGTGGGTTCAAGGGATGTGGGAGAATTAGCATGGAGGAGTGTAGCATGTGGGAGAGTTAGATTCACGTCCGATGATAAAGGGCCTTGTTTATTGTATAGAGTAGAGGTATCCAAATCTGTGAAGCTTTAAAAATTATGTGTGGGTGTGTTTCGTACACTCTGATTCAGTAGGTATGTTGTCACGCCCTGAGATCTATGCATTTGAAAACCTCTTGCAATGTGAAGAACAGTGACAGAGAAGATGAGGAGCCCCTGAAAAATAACAAGGCAAGGGAAGGCATAACCAGGTTACATTTTAGGAAGTCCAATACAGTGGCCCTATGCAAACAGGGGAAGAGTCAGCTGAGACTATGGGCTGGAGCCCAGCTGAGGCAGTGGAAAGGAATGAGGACTTAAAGGTAAAGGGATAGAACCAGAGAGAAGATACACTTCAAAGATACTTAGGAGGTGGTCAGCGTAGGAGGGGGCAGCAGTTTTTTGGAGAATAAGATGAGTTTTAGACTCACTGATTTCAAATTGCCTTGGGATAGGATTTGAAAGTACAAGTGTCTACACGTTTAAAGGAATATTCCTGACGAGGAACCTTAAGAAATTAGATATTATGTGCACCTGGCTAGTAAATGTAATACCATTACTTGTCCCATACTAGTTAAATAACATTACTTAGGCAATCTGTTGCAATCACAGGGCAGATATTACCTTCATAAGTGAAAAATCTTACTGAAAACATCAAGCTTAATCTGCGGTTGATGGGAAATACGAAGATAAAAGAGATCCAGGTGATAGATTATGTGTTATTCTAAACCATCATATTAAATTTAATTAAGGTGTCATTTCAACATTGCCTTGTTACTTTTACCCAAACAGAATTTTAACCAGAATTATACAAATACACTTCTATTGTCCTAAATGATTCCAAGAACTATTCTTTACTATCTTTACTTTTCTCAAAATCACTTTTTTCCATTTGACTGCTGGGTCTAGATGGAATTGATGACTCTGAAAAATTTTATATTTTTTTGAGACAGAGTCTCACTCTGTAGCCCTGAGTAGAATGCAGTGGAATCATCGTAGCTCACAGCAACTTCAAATCCATGGGCTCAAGAGATGCTCTTGCCTCAACCTCTGAAGTAGCTGGGACTACAGGTGCCCACCATGGTGCATGGCTAGTTTTTCTCCTTTCAGTAGAGTCAGGTCTCAGTCTTGCTCAGACTGGCCTCCAACGCCACCTGCCTCGGCCCCTCAGAGTGCTAAGATGATAGGTGTGAGCCACCGTACCCGACAGATGCTGACATTTTGGATTTCATTTATCCACTTAGTTTTTCAAAGAAAATGAACCACATGAAGTACAATGATAGGTGATACTATATTACAAATTACTTATTGTCTTGTTTAAAGTCAGGGTATAAAACTAAATGAATAAGATCATTTTTTTACTCTTTCAATGAAACATCCCTAAACAAGGAAACAGCTTATCACGTGAGAGAAACAGCTCGCGTATCCCCAGCCTTTAGAAAGAACACGCACACGCAACACACGTATGTGTGTACATGTGCACGTGTGTGCCAAGTCACCAGTATTCTACTCAAGCTTTAGAAGGAAAATCCATAATCTTCCAGCATCCAACAGCCCTTTTTGGCCAGCGTTTCTCCTTTCAAGCTTACATCCTTCGTGTTTCACTGTTAAGCTTTCCTGGGGAGAGACAAAAAATGCCCATCAACTGTTCTCTGAAGAAGAAATTTAAAATACTCAGTGATCATCTCAAAATCGATCCTCCCCTAGAATAATCCCCAATCTTTGACCTCTCCTCAAAGGTCTTATTTTCCAAAACTTACATGATGTTGATGGCTTTCCTCTGAATATTTCTGATGCTTTTCACAGATCCTTTTAGTAGTGGCCTTCAGACGTGGGCACAGTAGGGCTGTAAAGCATATTAAAATACACTCATGGCTGAGGGTCATGTTTTCCGTGGTTGCTGCTTTATGTCTGACGTCACTATTGTGCTTCTCTTTTCTGATGAAAATGCCACTTGACTAATTCATTGACAATATGCATGGTTCCACTGGGGACCATGCATATTTTTCTGCATATTGCTGGGGAATTCCCACCAGGCTTGTGTCACCTGACTTTCTCTGTTTTTGTCACGATTGTGCCTCTGCTCGTGTCTGTCATGTTGAAACTTGATCGAGCACAATAGTAAGTATATTTTCTATTTATACTACAACTCCTTGGAATTCTGAGTCCTGCAGATTGCTAAATCTTACTCCCTTTCCTCTGCCTGGTTTTCAGGCTCTGTCTTCTGTCAGTCAGCCATACCCATCAAACACAGAGCCCGCGTCTAACTTTCGTGAAGCCCCTTGCTAACTGATGGCCACCTTTTAGGTATAATTTTCAGTTTTGTGTCCACATGGAGGCATCTCAGTGCCACCCTGGGCTGGACTGTTGGCAAAACCTGAGAGTAGACTGGTGGCTAGAGCCTTCATAAGAGAAAGTATTACTTAAGGCAGTGGGGAGACAAAAAACATGAAATCAGAGTTTTTTAAATGTTGGAAAGTAAAAGAACTAGAAAAGAAGCCAGGAAGCCCATAAGGGAGTTAAACTGGAAGAAGACCAGAGGCAGGCACTGAATTCACCACCAAGAGATGCACGTGATCAAAGAACAGTAAGAATCCCTGAGGGTTAATGGGTTGAACGGGTGCAGAAGCATGGTGGTTACCCAAGAAGAGCCTCTCCCACAAGCACCTTAGTCTTACCTTGGTGTTCACAGATTTGGCAGGCTGCTTTACAAGGCTTGGGAGAATAGACCGGTGCTAGGTGGTACACATGCCTTCCCCAACTGATTACCTGGAAAGCTATTAGAGGAGCAAATGGAAAAGAAAGTTCAAGTTGAGAATGGTTATCATTTCTCATTGATTCTACCAATTCCAGCACTCTCTCTCAAAAAGAGAAAAACAAACCATTGTTTAGAAAAGTAAAAATGCAAAACTCTTTTCATAATCTCACAAGTCTATTTCTGGGATTAAAAATCATAGCTCATATATTCTTGGCAATGTTGAGGTCATCTTCTAGCTCTTTAAAAAGCCTTCCCTAACCCCACTATGTGTATTACATAAGGAAACATTTAGTCCCGTGTTTTGTATGCTATCCCTTACTATATGCAGCTTCCTAGAATACATGATAAAAAGATAAATAAAAAGCACATTAGAAATTCGCCTAGTTATGGGAATTCAGCCCATGTTGATTGCGGATGTTTTTATTGGAATTTTGGCTGTACTAAGGGAGAGGAATGCCCATTATATGAAAGATAGTATTGCCCAAGAATTTTAGGTGTAAAGAACATACCCTAATGTCAAACATGCATATCAAATATATGTGTTTCTTACTGTCTTCACTAGATGATACTGTTTATTACACAAAGATTTTGGATTGTATGTATGTATCATTTGTAGTGATTCATCTGTCTTATTTTATCAATACATCTTCATTCCGTGGAGGACCAAACTAAAGATTGTCTCAAGGGGAGTTGGAACCCCACCACCTTGAATTAAAAGATTTTATAATTTTCCAAACCCTGGATAACAACATTGCTTTCTCTACCTTTGCAACTTATCTTCTTTTGCCTCACCTTAACTTTCCACATGCTCCAGCCACACCTACCTTCCCCCTCTTGCCTAAACAGATGTGTTCCATGATCCTCCTTTTCCTCCCCATGCTCTTCCCTCTGCCTGGAATGTCCCAACATTTTTCTCTCCCTGGCAAACATCTGCTCACCTGCCAGGTGTGAGCTTTAATGAAATTGCCAAGGGAAAGGTTTTCTAATCTGCAAGGCTGAGTTAGACAACACTCTTTGGTATTCCTGTGTCACAGCACTTAGATTACTGGGAGTAATTGGTCACAAACATTTTTTGCGTTCTTCACCAAACTCTGAGCATCTTAAAAGTTCTCCAGGATTTATAGCATTTCCTGGCACATAATAAATGCTTAATAAAAGTTTGAGGAATTCATCAATTGGACAAGGTAGGTTAGCATTCTCGAATGTTTACAAAATCCCGAAATCCCCAGATCAGTAATGTATGGCAGAAGTATTCAATGAGGTGCCAAAGAGGCCGAAGAGGTGGAAGTTAGAAAATTTAGGGAAAAAAATTAACCTGGAATAAAGCAAGGCTCAATTTACAGTGCTGTTCATAGAAAAGCAGATGTTTCTGTTTCCCGGAGAGCCCACAGAGACAAGTGCTTGGCTGCACTGCCCAGTTGCTTGGCCTAAATGATACTGCTAAAGGCAACACTGAGTGCACAAATCAAGGTGTACAGCATCTCTTTCACTTCCAGAGGCATCTGTAAACGGTGCACCCCTTCACCTTTAACTTCTTCCCCTGAAGTGAATGTTAAAGTAGAATAACACACTATCTGCAATTCTAATGAAATGGACAAAAGTTAGAGTCCTCTGTCTTTGACATGTCACTTCTTCCATCATTAAACCCAACCCAGAACATCAGATCTGTTTCTTTAAAGACTAGTTAATAAAATACAATCAGCTCAACTCCACGGCTGTGCTTTTCAAGTGGTAGGAAGAAAAGGGAGGTTCTGGGGAGTCAAAGGTCCCAAGCTACGGCAACACATTTTCTTTAACTTCACCTGATATTCAACAAGAAGACATTTCTTATTAGCTTTATTAATAATCTCTCCTGGGATTTGTGGCAGGTCCTAGAGGAGCCATATAATATTTTATAAGTTTGGTACAAAAGTGACTCCAAATATTAAGACAAAAGAGACATGTTTTAGTTCTTTCAGTATTGTTTTGCATAAGGATGTAAAATAAAATGAGCAATGCATTATGTGAAACACAGCAGACTTGTCAGAATGCTAAGGTGGCATGCCACGTAGAGGAAGGAAAAATATTTCTCTCATCCACTTTCTGGAACTAGCAGGATTCCAAGGTGTTTGGAATAAAAACCTGTGACAGAGATGAAACCTGAGTGGACCGCTGAACACTCCAACTCTGTGTAGTTAAAACGGCTATTACCCCTGATGACAAAATCAACTGTTTAGGATTCTGTTTTATAGCTTACAGTTCCCTTTCTTCTCTTTTGGAAAAATCTCTCACATTAATAAACATAAATGAAAAATATGTCTGGTTTAAAATGAAGCCCTATACTTCGATGGATCATTAAACTCCACTCAACAGATTCTTTCCTTGGTGCAATGTAAAGATTTTGTGGTGAGAATGTTAATTTTTTAACTCCCAGCAACCATTTGAGTCCAATTCCTTTGACAGAGACTACAGGAGACTCGGAGGGAATGGAACAACTTAACCAGGCTGGCCTTCGTGCTTGTTATGCCCCGAGCTAGCAAACAAGAATGAGATTATAGTGGCCCTGAATGGGATCAGAAATGGGAAAGACATTTTCTCCCCCCACAAGAGGCTTTTTGAAGAAAAACAACTTTAAGATGCGATCTGTGTTGGGGAAGCCACTTGACACCTGCTCGAAGTTCCTGTGATTTTTGCAATCGTCCTGAGTATCCACACCTGAAGATACTGCCCCCGAACTTCTGTTTCCTCCTGGACATGAGTACTGCCCAGTTTTGAATTTGGGAAGCTGGAGGCACTCTAGACTCAAGGGCTGCTTTCAATTTGAACCTGAAGTTTTACATTTTAAGAAGACAAATGAACGGCATTACCTGTTTACTTCAATATTGACAAAGGAAAAGCCTGTGGCCCCCTTGCACCTGTTAATACTTGCTCCTTAGACAGATGTGACCCAGGCAGCTGTTCATTTCAATTAGCCCAGGGCCAGTCTTGGCATTTACCCACAGAAACAATAGTGCACAAAGAGGCGGCTCTGTGCACGCCCACTGGCATTCTTCCAAGTCACATTCGGCTTCTGCACATTTTACCCACCTGTCTCCCTGAGTGCAAGGGCTTGCTGGACATTTAAGACCCTGAAAACTAAAGGAATCCTTCAGTTTGGCTTAGTAGCTCTTTGTAATTTTCTTCCCGATACACCATTTTCTCTTTGCAACTCTGTTTTAATTTTTTTCTCCACTTTTGTGTTTTCCTCGATACCTCCCTTTTCCTACTTTGTCAAATGTCTGCATAAGAAAGAATTGCCTGGTCTGTATCTCTTTTGCTTCAGTGTTAAATTTGTTTTCAAAATCAGGTCCTCTGTCTGGAGGGGATCACTGTAATTGCTATTTTTGTTAGCAGGAGTGAAGGCGAAGACAGTCCCCTTACCTATATTTAGTTATGAAAACATCCACTGTGATGTCCTCCTTGAATTACTCCTCAAATCATCCCCATTCTCTCTCTCTCTTTCCTGAGAACCACCAGACATTACTTTTTCTTATGAATTATGCTGAATATGCCCTTCTGTGACATGCCTAGGAGATGCTTAGAGACATTTTTTTATTCACTTCCCAAGTCCTCACTGTTGCCAGCACTGGGAATTTATCACCCCATGCGCAAAGACCATGCTCTTACATTTGGTGAAGCTCTAATCTTGCTGGGAGACATTTGATATATGCCCAGTATTAGAAAATTCCTTCAGTCAGATAATGAGGGGTGGATACCTTCAAAACTACTTGCCTGTTATATTACACACGGACAGTGAAATATTCTTCCTTTGCCCATGGTGGAGAGTTATTTTCTTTTTCTTCATGTTAGAAATGGGCCAGCTCACTGGGTCTGTCTTGTGTCTATGCAACCATCTGGAACAACATGTCAAGGGGAGACAGACACGTTTACAGCATCTTCACTGCCTCCATAAACTGGCCTCAGTGGGTAACTTTTTTTCCCATTTGCCGGGAGATACATCTGCAGACAATCTCGCCTTTCAGCCCAAGTGTTTACACATTTAGTAAGAAGACAGGTTCTATAAAACTCCTATATCTGTATTTATTTGTTTTGCTGTCAATTTCCCTGTAGTTTTTGTTTGTTCAGGGGCTGAGTCTGTAGCAGGTGTTTGGAACAATTAACAGAAGCGGGGATACAGAAGTGGGCAAAGAGTGGAGGAATATAAAACAAAAGCTTGACATTTGAAAAAACAAAGACGCTTAAAATCCGCACTGTAGAACCACAGACTAGAACACACCAGTAGTGTTATGTTTGAACGTTATTATAATTAAACCTTGAATATGTGCGTTGGCCATAAACCATCAGACTCAGTAGAAAAATATCACTTTTTATTAATATCTTTCCTATAATTTCTTTTTATTGCCACAGTCCTATTCAGTAGGGCTTTTACAGCTTGAAAAGTGAGACGTATATCAGATATGTCTACACAAATGACAGAATCAGTCTATTCTATCTGCTCTGGGCTGCAAAAATTCCCATACAGAGAGAACAACCAGGAATGTTTTGAACGTTTTTTGCTATTTGCAGAAACTTATAATCAGATGGAGGGAGTCTTTTTGCTTCTGTGTGGGTGACTAAGATAGTTAATTGGAGCTATGCCAAAGAGTCTTTTTCATATCAAAGCGTTTGGGGAAAATTATATTTATTTGCATGGTTTCACACTTTGAGTTTTGATTTCATTAAAATCAGCATGAATTTACAATTATAGATTTCTAACTTATTCCATAAGCATAAATGCCAACTCATTTATGTTCTAACAAATAACACAAGCCCCAGCACTTTGCCTAGAGAACTGGGCCCAACTCTCCCTTTTCCATCACTTTACAAAGGAAGTTTTAATAATTTTTTAAACTGATACTCACCAACCATCTCTTAAGTGGCATTAGTGTCATTAGGAACCAGGGTTCTATCAATAAGCAAAAGTTGGTACTTGCCTGAAGAATTTCTACTTTATTTGTAAAGAGAGGTATATTAATATTTATAAAATAATGTATAATAATTGCTAGAATTGCGTGCCACTTACTCCCAGAGAAATGACTAGCCCTTAATTCTGCTATTAGGATCATGAACAGCCTTGCTGAAACTGTAAAATTTTCACCAAGTCTTCAAGTATGCTTAGAGAAAAAGCACTAAGTGGATAGTTTTACTTGGGGCCCTTAAATTAGCAGATTATGACTGGGTTGATAATAAATATACCAAGGAGCTGCAAAGAACATGAAGTAGTCTTTGAAGTGAGATAACTTATTGTAGTCACAATGCTGTGGGTATCCCAGGGAAGATGAAAGTCATTTCCCAAGACCTGGAGAGTGAGCGAGTGAGAGAGAAAGAAAATGAGACACTGAGAAAGAAATAATTTATAAAGAGGTACTAAAGGAAAAAAAGAGCTAGAGAAAAGCCAAAAGTGCCCTGAAATAAGTAGTCATATTTAAAATGAAAGCGGTTAAGTGTTTTAAAGAAAGGTTTAGCATTCAAGTCAATTTAGGGCCCTTCTCTCCCTGAATCATCAGGCTAAGCGCTCTCACTGACTTTCATCTTCCAACAAAGTAAGTCTAATTATCCAGAAGGACTTAGCCAATTAGGTGATTAGTTCTTAAATTGGTCCATTGTCAGATAGATGTTAAACCGAAATGGCATTCACCTTCTACCTGGGCTTGTCCCTATCCCCAATCTGTGCTGAATGCTCATGCTCCTATCTTTCATGGTAAACTACCACATGCATTCAAGCATAGAAATCTTTCTAGGCAAGTGATGAGTAGATTCACATAATAGGCCTCACTGAGCATTATTGGTTAGAATATATTGCCAGCAGTAAATGTATACTCTGGACCATCTTTTTACCTGGTGCACCTTACTTGAGGCTTTAGTGCTCATCAACGACAACGTGATTATAAAGTAAAATTCATCATCTGTGGCTATTTAGTCACCATAAATTGATAATACTCCCGGGAGAATGGACTTATGGCTGACTGCCTGGATACATGGTGTTAAGAGAATAAAAACAATAATTCATAAATACTGGATATTTTTCTTCTCATTTTAATCTTGTAGAGGCTGTGTTTTTAGCTTATTTAGACATTGTCTTTTTTTTTTCATTCTTAATGTCTTCAAGCTCTGTAAAGCAACTCTTTCTCTAGAAGGTCTCTGCCCCTTGTCCCCCCAGCGTAGTATATCTTGAGTTACATTTAGCACACAAGGATTTACATGTGCTTGGCCATGGAGAGCAGGCACTGAATCAGGCAACCCAGACAGCAAGAAAGTGTGGATTAGACCACAAAATGAAAAAAGGTGGATGTTGTTTTGCCTGAAGAAAATAAGCCAAAATGATCCAGAATTAATTGTTCTGCTCATTTACAGTCTTGCTAGATCTACGCGTATATCACCTGCCCATTCTGAAGTAAACAGCTGTGTCAATCCACCTTCTCAGACTCAGTGTAGAGCAGAGGAATGAGAGTCAACAGACCAGGATTTAGGTTTATCTTCTATGTTCCCTGGCTCTGAAGATTTGGATAAATAACTTAACCTCCTTGATCCTTACATTCTTTTTTCTATAAATTGAGGATAATAACACCTTCCCTAATTCCCTTGTATGTAGTGCCTTGAAAAATCAAATAAGCTGATGTATGTGTGGTTACAATGCTGGTACCCATCACAAAGGCTGGTTCAGCTTCCAAGATTGGGAGAATGACCACCACAGAGATTCTGTGCAAGGTATATAAACAAGATGAGAAATACATAAAGATAGGATGAGATAAAGGTCCTTGATAACTTTTTTCTTAGTTAAAAACATTGACCAAGCCAGGAGATACCAGAACCTCAGACTCACTACCTTTTGCATCATTTTAGCATGGGGAAGAAGTGATTAGAAGAGGTTCCATATGGCCAGATTACTCAAATGTAACATCTGAGTTCATAATCTCTTGCTCCTGTGTAGTTGCATAGCTCACTACTTCCATGCTTGATTTAGCCTTCTACAAAATTTTAATGTGTCATATCTGACAGGGGCCTATCACAGCTCCAAAGGTTTTAACAAAGATGACATCAAGACAAGATGCAATGCCTATTATGTAATGTGGTTTAGAAATAATTGCAAAATACTAAATCACTTCTAAGTTATTAAAGAGATAATTGGGAAGTTGTGTATTATCTAGGGCTTTAGAACTTATTTACTTTTGAATATGTACAACATTTAATACATACATGGATCATTACAAAAGTTTTGAAATGCACAAAAATCAAGAAACATAAAATTCACTTGGTCACAAACAAATAAAGTCCTTCCAGCAACAATGATCAGTTGAGCAAGTTGAAACTTGCATGGGGGACTCAGAAAGGACGCTGCTGGCTGGGTTTGTTGGAAGTGAAATAACGGAGCAGAACACAGTCTGTCTCAAAACTTTCATAGTGACCCATGTATAAAGAGACCAGATATATGAAAGTAGCAGAAATTTATATTACTGAATGGCTGAAAAAACACCATCATAACATTAGCCACCTAAAGATGGATTGGGGAGATATTTGTGCTGATTGGTTGGCAATGAACCAAAACATGAACTGCCCCATCTTCTCTTTCCTGGCCTAGGTGGTCTCAGAGTCCAGGACTTTTCTATCCAAGACGGATATAGGTAATGATAGATGCAGTAGAAGTAGAGTCCATCACAGATCATGATTTGGCTCTTTCAAACCTCAATTTCCTGTTCAGATTAAAAGGGTGAGTTTTTGTAAACAGTAAGACATGAGTTTAATACAACAGCTCCTGCAGCCCTGACTCTGACCCAGGCTCGGGGCCATCACAACTCATGATTTTTCAGGTTTTAGAATTAAAAACAGAGCTTCTCCCTTCCCAGCTAGTCTTTTAAAATCAATTTTAACAATTTATCTCTTTCTAACTTACATCCTAAGACCTGGTTGTAATTATACCTACTTTACCTAATTTATGATGACAGAATGAATTCATACTTATGATTCAAAGTTCTTCTATGGCCAGACCTTGGGAACAACAATCAAATCATGTTTGTACCTTTTACACAAAAACATACTTAGCATCAAAACCCTAACATGTTTATGTGAGGGTTTTTTTTCCCCCTGAAGGAAGATCACATGATGATATTCTGCAGGAAATTTTTCACGCAGTCTGATTTCTTTCAGTTAGATAATGAGATAATCAGAAACGAAAGTTCACGATATCTTCCCAGCAACATTCCTCTCTAGGAGTCTGCATGGTGGACTCAAAAACACTCCCATAAAATCGTGAGAACTTTGTTTTAACCTGAGCTTTGGCCGTGTAGCTTTGTGCAACCCACTTACCTCTTTAGAACTTAGATCTAAAAATGGGTGCTGTGATCATTAAAGCCTCCTTGTAACAAATTTCCTCATCTATAAGATAAAGGTAATCATGGTAGACATCCACAGGGTTGTAGTGAGGATTAAATGATATTCTGCACAGAATTTCTTATCAGGATGTTAACAAAAGCTCCACAAATTAACTATTTCTATAAGAATGACTCCTATCTATTGACAAGACTATTATGTAAATATGGTATGAATGTGCTACATGGGCATATTTATAATACACAGCATAAATATGTAAGCTGGGGACATAATATTGTGTTTGTACAATAGGTGAACAAAGACCAAAACCTTTAGAGTTAAATCTCTTGGAAGTTCAGGTCGAACAAACAAACAATTACTATTTTATGAATATGCAAAATGTGCCAAACAAGTTGAACAGGTTTGGTGTTCCCTCTGATCTTGCTTTGTTTTGTGTATCTGATTGGCGAGGACTTGAACTTGATGAACTGATGTGGTAACCACTACCAGTAAACTTCCCTTTATACACAGAACTGATTGCCATAATTGCTTAGCCTCAGCCATCATTACCAAGCCCAATATTTCTTCAACCTTTACTTTTTCCTTGAAAACTGGATAAATACAGTACTTTATTTACTCTTTAACAAACAGCTTTGAAAACATTCTTGTTTTTTCTTACTGAACTTGCTGACAAGTTGCATAAAAAATTTCTGGACCTAAGTATTTTAATATGATTCAGAAGGGGCTCATTTGTAAATTTTTAATTACATGTGCAATTCATATGTCTGTGGAAAAGAAAATTCATTTTTTTCACTTTTTTTTTTTCATGCTAACCCATCCTCATCTCTGGTACCGGCTAATGAAATACAGACATATTCTTGTAAACGTCAATTGATTGATTCTTTAATAGCAACTTAAAGTCTGAACTGAGGAAAGAATTGAAATGTTTACAAAGCAAATATGCAAAAATCAGCACCACCTTTTTGCCTGAAAAGAAGCTATAACTTAATAAAAGACATATAATATGTATCTATAAGAATATGAAACTGAATAACAAAGAAATTAAATTATATTTCATCAAAATAGAAACTGTTTTTTTGAAGTAGTTACTTCACCAGACTGTATGCTTATTCTAACAATGCTGAGATAATGCAATGCATTTTAATATCTATTCACCTCGAATTGTGTTCATTAGCCATTTTAAAGAGATATTGGAATAGTATGTAAAATGGAATTATAGGCTCGTCTTCTAATATACAGATAGTAAATATTTTTCAAAGTTCCAGAAACTATCACCAACACTAACACAAAAACAATGGCAAGCAAATGGTTGTGGCTAGACATTAGCGATTCCACTATAGGTCCAACAGGCTAGAAATCTTCATAGAAGAGATAAAGATTGATCTGGGCTATGGGTGATAGAGAGAGATAGAAAATTACATATAATTACAGAGTAATATGCCACAAATCATGTATTTCTTACCTAGAAAAAAACTTTCAAAAATAAAAAAAGAAAGGCTCCCTAATTTTACTTATGAGGATATTGAGACATAAAGGCATGTTATGACCTTCTAAAAATAAAAAAAATCCAACTAGTTAGCAGAGCAGGGATTCGCTCAGTAAATTTGGTCTAGGGCTCTTTTCATGATAGTGAGAACAACGTATCTCTGTTCAATCAAATGCATAATGGGTCTGGAGTATGGAATAGAACAGCTTTTATTCACTGAATTAATAGAACTGACAGACTGTTTTCATGTTAAATTCAAATCTAGAAGGGCATTCTGTCAATGCCTTTACTTTTATTTTGTTTTTAGGCCTATTTAAAAACATGACATATGCCTTTCAAAATAAAAATCAAAACCATTTTCATATTTTATTAATTTCTAGATAATAATGACTATGCACATGCAAATGTAAGGGTGACTAACATTTCATATAATATTACACCGTGAGGAATGGTCAGGTGAATAGAAGAAGTAGGTGCTGTCTTGAGATACAGCCTAGACACCTTTAAGGACAAAAAAAAAAAACAAGGTTATTTAGGGCCAAGTTTCTCTAGGTGGAAAGTGTTTTTCTTATAGCCATCAGCACATTTACAAAATTCACATCTTACTGCAAAAACAGAGTTGAAACTTAAAGCTGCTGTGATTACTATAAAGAACCCCAAATATTGAACTAGATGGAGCAAATTGCAGGAAACATAATTTCCTCAGCCCATGTTATGAAGGGGTTAATTATGAGACCTGAGATAAGGTGTTCGCACATCTAGGCACTTCATCAAGCCTTGGAGTCAGGAAACAAGGGAGAATGGATGAAGGTGCTGGGGATAATAATGATGGCCAGTAATGATTTCCCTAGAGGTGAGCTGATCTATGGCCACAAGCAAAGAAAAAAAGGCTAGAAAGTACCATAACATTACCTTGGAGTACTTAACAGACTCAAAAGCGGTAACCCTGTGTCAAAACAGGCCCATCATCTTGCTCATTTTAGGTAAAAGAGTTATGCCAAAGTACAAGAGGGGAATGCAAAATTCACATATGAAATTAAACAGCTGAAAGGTATGATTTAACAATGCTCAAAACTCAATAAGCCAAAGATAAACAGCAAATTAGATGACTCAATGTCAGGAGGAAAAAACATCTTCCATCGATCCCATCGTCAAAAATTAATCTGCCTGAGAATGCCCTCTGCTCCAATCCCCGAGCTGATGAAGAGTGCAGGAATAGAGTAAAACCTATGTACGAGCGCTTCACCTTCAGGCTAGACCCTGATTACAATCTCCTGTGAGACATTTCAGCATGAAGCGCCTCTCATGTTGGGACTGCAAAATTAAATTGCGATCAATACTTTACAAAAATAATTGGGGAAAAATGTTCAGAAGTCGGAGCTGCACTGTGTGGCCACAAACATATGAAAGTTATTTTTTTTTCCTACCTTTCTGGGGGTTATTCTTCAGGATAGATCAGTTCAAAGGTGTCTCTTGACAATAGTATTCGTGGAATGGTTTCGCTCACCTTGTTAGGGAATTTTAAAAGCAGAGGAGCATTTACAGCCTACCAAGAGTGGTGTCTTATTGCTGTATTCTCAATTTCCTTCCCTTGGAGTGCTAATCTCAGCCCATATATTCTTCTTGTCTCTTCTCACTTTGATGTTAATTTAAATTTCTTTGCAAATTAATCCTCATCATTAAGCAGAAAAGCGTTATATTCTAGCAAAATGAAAGAAAACCACACATACTCATACACAAAAGATCTGGTAGATTTTTGAAAACTTTGCCTAAGATTTGATTCTGAATTTCTCGATACATTTAAATGTTGAACTCTGTAGTTAAATTTAGGGTAAAATGTATTGAATCAAACTCTTTACTGCCTTAAGCAATGCTTAGTATTCAGCTTTCCCTTCTTCCCTGCCTCTGAATAAGTTCTTATTTTTGGCAGAGATTTACTTTTTAATCCATAAAACGAGAGGAAGTGGAAAATGTAAATGTCTACCTGAAATTCTTGCTTTTTCAATAGGTGGTCATTCTTGATTTTGTTGCATAAAGAGTTGAAAATATTGTACTTTTATAATTACATTTTTGGAATCCTCGTAGGTCTTTCTGGGGTTTTATTTGTGGTATGACTATTCTGACAAGACAGCCTACTGATTTCCCTCATATGAATCATTTGCTGTAACTTCACTCACACGTACAGGGAAAATACAACATCTGCATTAAGAATACGCTGTCAACAAACTTATTGAAGTAGGTGGCACCTAACTAGCTACATGGGAGTGCCCCAAACTGGATAAACAATGGCTTCCTGTCATCCTAGGGAGGGGCTGTATTGAGTGGTGTTCTACAGGGAATAACAACTGGGTGATGCCATTGAAAGTTCGCTTATTACATGTGAAAATGACAACCCCCTGAGAAGACCTGGCTAACATTTAAAGTGACCTTCACCGAGGAAATGATAGCATGTTCGGGAACAAGGGGCAAGGGAGAAGTTTTACTGGACACCCCCAAATGAGATAGACAACTTATGCCTTATGATTTAATTACGATAAATTTCAAATTCCAAATTGGTTTCCTTCCACCACTCTAAATGCTCTTGAATAACCTTTCCACACTGCTATTTGGATTAGAAGATAAAAGGCAGAGTTATTTAGGATCCACAGGAGGTGAACATAATAAAGATGGAGAAAAGAAGGATGGGGAGAGAAGAGAAAAAGAGACACGAATACTGCTTAGGAATAAGCTGTGTGGCCCAACCTCTGTGGTCTACTTTACAATACCACCTTCTCTCACATTTCCCCTTCTCTGATCACCCTGAAACATTCTTCATAGTAACAATCGCCTAACTAACACGTCTTAATTCAGACATCTGCTTTCCACAACACCATAATTAGGCCTTCTGACCCTGTTATACTTACTATAGCATTCATGATATTAAAATTAATTTTCCCTTCTTGATTAGATTGTGATATTTTTGATAAAATAGTCTGTCTTTGATTCATGTTTGTACACTCAGACCTTTTCCTGACATAAATAAACCAGTTTCTTTACAACATGCTTTCACTCGTTTTTCAACTCTTAATTTGCCACATTTTACATGGGACTTAACTATTAGAAGTCTGATTCTAATAGTGGAGGGATTGTACTAAATTCACTATCTCTTTGGAGCCTAAAATTTCAGGGAATAAAAATGATTCCCTAAAACCCAATCACACTACCTGCCCCTAAGCGGCATGCAATGTGACTCTTTTCTTGCATTATTATTGTTTTTTGTTTACTAAGTGACACCACCTGGCTCTTGGCCCTTGAAATGGTTTCTCACCAGAGGCAACATGCGTCCGGTTGTACCACATGAAACTTCATATTTGCCCATGATAATATATGCAAATGATTTCAAGTGGGTCAAATTAATATCTGGTTCTTTCAAAAATGATGCCAGGGCTTGATCATAGAACTTGAATAAGACCAATTTGAGTCCCTTTCTAGACATAGATAGTGAACCAAACCAAGAACCAGGCAGTTAGTAGGATGTGGAAGTTGAACATGAGACTCAAGAGGTATGAAACAGAGGGTGGGCATGATGGGCGGGTGAGGTTATGGGGATACAGATGTAGGGTAAGCTGAAGTTGTACAAAACAGTCCCTTCATAAGTAGAAAGCATGAGATAATAAAAAGAGACACACAATATAGAGAGAGACTAAGCGAGCAGTGAAGGAGGAGAGCAACTGGACCTGCTGGAGTTCTGTAATGCATGTTCGTGAGTGCCCCGCTGACTTGGATGCACTGCCAGGTCCAGTAATGCCCAATAATGTTGTGGGTGTTATACTTTTCTTGTACTTAACTTAATTCATAATTTGGTGGTCCTAGAAATGGTAACTATCACTTGCAATCAGGAAATAAAACCAATATTAAAGCAAAACACTATAAAAGGCTGTTGAGTCTGCAGGATAACCTTGGTTACAAGTCAAAAAATGTCAATTATCTTCCAGGCATTTCATGCATAATATTTACATCCTTCAAGGCAGTTATGAGAATTATTACTAGTCTCACTCGACAGATGAGAAAACAGAGACTCAAATGATGGAAGGTCTTGTCCAAGGGCACAGATCTAAGTGATGAGGCTAAATGCAAACGCAGCTCTATTGGTCCTAGAGTTTGAGTTCTTCTGTTACAGCATGCTATCACCTTGATCCCTGAATGACAAAGTGACATTAGAAATAGGAAAGTTCACTTTGAGTCACTTTGTATAAATCATATACAACTTACCTATGTGACTAGAAGCATATGAAAGAATTCCCAGTTTAGCTTTGGTTCAAGAATTATAACCATAGCTATTCTGATCCATGTATTCCCTAACAAATTGAATATTTGTGATAACCCTAGGCCTCCAAATAGGAAATATGCATCCTGTTGTCCTGAATGTCTATTGGCTCTGGAGAAAAACAGAGACTAAACCACTTAATTTTGTTCTAAGGATCAAGGCCATTTGTGAGCCCCATGAGAATGCCACCATCTGACCAAATCCAGTTAGTGTTCTTGGATATGAAACACTTTAGCTAATTAGATAATGGCCAGAGTATACTTTCAAAAACTGTTATATTCATTTAGCAGACACTGATTGAGTTTTCTCTATATTTCAGACAGTCTCCTCGTTGCTAAGGATATAGCAAGCACAACAGATGAGCTCTGTTCCTCATGGAATGCATATAATAAGGAAACCAATTTTTTAAAAAGAAAAAGAACCAATAAATTCATTGATATTGTATAGTATTAGCTATAATAAATAAACAAATTTCAAAAATAAATAAAATAGAATAGAGTAGAGATAGCAGAACTATATCATATAGGGTTGTCATAGAAGCCTCCCTCATTATTTTTAGTTGAGGGCTGAATTATTTACAGAAATAACCCATGTAAATACCAGGAAAAAATTTTCCATGAGTGGAAAGGCTTTAAGGTAGAGTCAACCTTGACATGTTAGCAGAACAGGAAGAAGGTAAATGTGGCTCAGGTGATGTAAGGGAAAGGCAGAGTCAAAGAAGAAGTAGTAGATGGATGAGATGGAAACTCTAGGCCATGAAAGTTTGGATTTTACTCAAACGGCAAATGTGTAAATGTTTTTAAAAAATTAAGCACGGCAATGACCTGAAGGCATATGGATGCTGCTTGGTCTCCATGGGAAGACTGTTTGCATTAACTTACACTTTTTTATCTTGAAGGTTTCCTTGTGGCATTCATTGGTTGGGTGAATGTATCAGTACCTTGTGTCTGATCCTCAAGCTTAAAGGACAAAATTTGACTTTTTCCGCTACTTCAAACAAAAATGCACCTTTGAAGGATGAGTACACATTAATCAAGGACTTAGGGAATCTATATACAAAACCAGAATACTCGTATACTAACCTCCAATAAGAAATTATCAAAAGTTAAAAAAACTCTATGTTCATTTCCTGAAACTCCTGGAATTTATCCCTTTGCTAATGAAGCTGGACTACCATTGGCTAAAACGTTATTCCCCACAGATAGTGCTCACATCAGTACAAGACAATTTTGCCTACGACACTTCTCCCATGGCCAATGTCCCAAGATTAGCTTACTTGTTGTCTTGGTTTGCTTTGCCCTGCAAGATGAAACATCACAAAGTGGGTAATTTATAAACAACAGAAGTTTATTTGGCTCAGGGTCTGACAAGTACAAGATTGAGAGGCCACATCTGGTGAAGGTCTTCTTTCTGTTTCATAATACAGCATAAGACATAACACAATGCGAGAGGGGGGAAAGCAAGAGAGGGGCCAAATTTGCTTTTATGACAAACCCACTCCCTTTGATAACATTATTAATCAATCACAAAGGCAGAGACCTCATGATCTAACCACCTATTAAATTGTTTCACCACTCAATACTGTTTCATTGATATTTAAGTTACCAGTGCATGGATTTCTTTGGGATACATTGAAATCATAGTTCCTGCCTTCAAAGGGAAATAGTCTTTGATTGGATCTCATATACTCAATCACATCCTTGTGAGCTGTGCTGGCCTGGGAGTCATTCTCCTTCCTTCCAATGTCTGCATATCTCTTCTCAGGTTACATACTGATCTTTAAGTGCAACTCCATTTTCATCTAGGTCTAGATTTTTGGAAGTTGACCTCATTGTAGCCACCAAAATTTGATAGCAACTGGAATAAGGAAAATGTAGAGCTGAATCAAATAATCTCCAAATTGGTCTTCACATTCCTGACCTTTAAAGACTTGATTCCTGATGGGAAATTGAGCCATCCTTGGAAGTATTTGACAGACTGACTTCTTTTCCTCCTCTGGAATCTGTTGCTATCAGACTTTGTCTTAGCACTACCTCAACTATTTTATTATGTTGATTAGAGTCAATAGGCAGGCCCCCTCCAGACTCACAGACACATATCAGCCTAAGGAGACCATTTCCAATGTTCATTCTTCCTTTAAAGAAGCAACATCCTCACGCTAATCTTTTAGCATTTGGACCCTCCCCTTGATGTCTATTGTCACATCATGTTCCAGATTTATTCTGGTGTCAAACTTCATGATGTGGACTCAGAATTTCAATCTGGGATCCACCTTATAAATGATAGTTTACACCCCAAATTTTCTTTTCTTTTTCTTTTGTTTCTTTTATAGACAAAACTCTCACTTTGTCACCCTTGGTAGCAACCTCAAACTCTTGAGCTCAAGCAATTCTCTTGCTTCAACCTCCCAAGTAACTGGGACTACAGGCCCTCACCACAATGCACCGGCTATTATTTTTAGAGACAGGGGTCTCACTCTTGCTCATGCTGACTTCAAACCTATGAGCTCAGGCAATCCACCTACCTCGGTCCCCCAGAGTGATGAGATTACAGGTGTGAGCCACTTTGCTGAGCTCCTATACCCCAAATTTTTAGATGCAGAACTGAGATCAAAAGATTAAGCAACTTGCCCAATTTTGAGATGCACTTTATGGCAGAGACAAAACTAATATCCACATCTTTTGGTTTCAGTTTAATATCCTCTCAATTAAGTCTCACCAACATTACCTATTGTCTCAGGGCCTTGCCATGGGACTGCATAATCAATGTATTTGACATAATCAATTTATTTGGGTTGGGATTGTATGGCTGATATGTCTTATATCCCTTAGACAACTCAAGGAAAGGATTAACTCAGGGAACATGGTGGTTTCAAGGGACAACAGATTGAGACAGGATGCCCCAGACATTCCAGACTCTTCTATGTGAAATGCTCTGCCCTAGAGTTCATTGTAAAGAGGCAGCCCAATGCAGACCTCATATACCAACTGAGTCAGCACTGGTATGCGACCCATGTCTGGCTAGGAACTAATGTTAAGGCCTAACGTTAAAAAAGGAGCAAATAAAAATATCTTTCTTAGGAATTTAAAATGGAAAATGTGGAAAGGACTAGAGTAAGAGTAACAGCTAATAGGGAAAACAAATTACGAGAGAATTCCACAATTCCTGAAAAGCTGAGGTTATGAGGGGGCAGAAACTGAGGATGATGGTAAGTAAAAACTATTATTAGTAGTCAAAGGATTAAGTAATATGTACATTTGTATGTATGTGTGCCTTTATATGAGTACATACATACACATGAAAGAATAATATTGATATGTCAACTAGATTATTTGATAATCACATAAAGAAAATATTAGCTTTGTAATCTTTGTTCGCTGGGAGAAAGAAACCAGTTACAAACACTTGCTTTGAGGTTCCTGGAGACAGTAGTGGAAGATCCAGTTACTAAACTCTATTTCTCTAAGTCCCGGCTATCAGGCCAAATAGCCAAATGGCTATTCTTTGAATCTCATGAAATACTGTTTTCTTATTCTCAAGCATACTATTTTAATGTAGCATTATATAAATAATGCAGATTATTTTCTACTTATTTCTAAATACAGTCCAACAAAAACATAGGTACGATATATCAATGATATACACAAATTGCCTTCACTGGTGAGAGATTCCTTTTATTTATGCAATAGATTAGCCTTTTGAGAAAATCCACTGATGCTGGGCCTGGCTTCTGTTTATCTCAGCCGATATCAAGGGATCTGACATGACAAGATTTTATGTTTTTTTCTTGTGATGCCTGTACAAGGATTTTATATTTTCGGGTGCTTATTTCCAGGGATGAAGAGAAATCATTGTAGAGTAGAAAAATAATTTGAAATAATCAACATTTTGCAGTTTGAAGTTGCTTTTACAGTGTTTTGTTGGTAATAGGTATCACAGTGAATCAAAAACTCAATGGGAGCAAATATCATTAGTACCAAATGAGAACATTACTGTATTTTATAACTCAGCAACATGTCAGAATCATAATTATCCAAAACCTTTATAATCCAATCAATGGGTATTTCTATTTTGCAAAAAATGCCTGATGTTCTCCAGAGATGAGATCATCCCATGAAAACTATGCCAATTGGAATTTCTTACCACTACCCAGTAAAAACCTATTGCTAACTGTTCCTGCCACCTATACCCCTCTCCTTCCCCATATGAATGTGTGTTTGTCTGTGCCTACCTTCTGGTGGCAGAGAGTAAATGCAGTTAGAAGAAAAAAAAAACAAAACACTAGCAGTCTAAAATTGCAACCATTATTTTCATTGCACACTGATAAAATTGTAGATTATTCTGTCTTTTTCCAAAAAATAAACTTTGACCTGAAACTCAAGAAAATTCTTGAAATCCAAGTAGCTTTAATTGTTTCTAAATAAAAATTCAAACTGATGCAAACACTGAATGGCTCCTGGGCAATGTATCACGGTAGGTTAAATACATTTTGCCCTGAAGGCTGCAGTTCACAGAGTACAGATAACAAGAGGAATGAAATTGGTGATCTCAGCTAGTCCACAGTGGATATTAGCATATATCACCAAACTGTCTCCAAATGTAACCCTGTTTGACTAACAGTGTCTGTGTCCTCAGGAAATTGTTGCTAGTGAGAGAAAAGGGGAAAAAGCAAAGAAGGAAGGGTCTGATGGTGCTGCAAAGGGTCATTAATAAGACTGAAAAAGTAGAATATTTTCCTCATCTATTCTTTTCATTCTCTTACTTTTTTAAGAAAAAAGAAGAAATAGCACCTCTTACCCTAATGGGAGCATAAGGATCATTGTCCTGAGACATTGCCATTTTTCTCTTTAACGTTTTTAATATTTTGTTACTGGACACACACAAAAATCATACTGGATTGCCAACATGATTTTTTTAAAACGTTTTAAAAATCAGCACTCACCAATGATTGCCAAATTAATTTAGTTTTTTGAAATTAAAACAAAAAAAAAAGAAAAATCAACATAGGTATTGAAGAGGAGACTAGACGGAGAAAGCTCTAATCTTCAGGAGTCAAACTATATCTACGTTTCTGTACTATTAAGTATGGTTAAAAAAAAAAAAAAGGCCAAAGTCATGAGCATTAGCCCCATAGGGGCCAGTTAGCGAGACTCAAATTCAAGGCCATGGAATATATATCTAACTTTGCTGCTGGCAGTTAATTATATCAATGACTATCAAGAGGAATAAAAAAGGTATCTTCTCAGTATCTGTTTTAACATTGCCTAAACTTTTAGCTTGGCTGTTATAAGTGTCCAAAATAAGAAGAAAAATGGAAGCAATTTTAAAATCATATCAACTTTGAATATAAACTTATATCCATGAGCTGCTTTTCAGTATTTATCTATTTAAAGCTAAGACCAAATAGTTTACTTCTTTTCTCGTGGCTCACACAGTGATTTTTCTCATTTAGTATCCTATATTACAAAAGAGCTTATAAATATTATGTTAAATAATCGTGAGAGTTTGAAAAAAGTTGTAACAACTCATTTTGCTTCTCTTTTCTAAATTGTCTTGTAGCCAACTATTAGTCATCACCTTTCTCGACTAAGTCATTTCTAGAACCAGGAGCAAGTACCCAAGACTTTCTTTATCTTCAGCTCTAGTATAATTTTCTTATTTTTGTGTAATAAGACATAAAATGTTTTCACAATGTTACAGAAAAACTACAATTTCAGGCTTAAGCAAAATTATCATTAAAATGTTATATAGGAAATTTATGCTCTTCATAGGGAAATGTTTAGTATAAGTTTCAAAAATACAAATTCAAAATGGAAAACAAGCTTTGCATACTGATAAGGTGATGGGTGGCAATACCAACTGTTGAATCAACTGAAATAAAGATAAACATGACTCAATATTGCAATGTGTTAAAATACAGCTTTCTGTTTCATCTATAACTATTTTTGTACAAATTTAAAAACAGTTCACTAATTACTATTTAGCAAATGCTGTCTTCACAATAGAAACTTAAGGAAGGAAAATGTACTTTTTCCCTCCCTTCTTCATATCTTCCTTCCCTTTTTCCTTCCTTCTCTTTTTTTCACCCTTCCCTCTGTCTTCCCTTCAATATTTAAGTAAAGGTAGATCTCTTGTACATGCAGACGAAAGCAGGAAATCCAGGAAGACTCAGCAGAGCCTGCTGCAAGCCCACAGAGCTTCCCAACTGTTCTGAAAGGCAGCAAGAAGCTAGGAGTATCTGAGCATCCTCAAGATGCATCTGAGAAAAATAATAGCTAACGTTTATTAAAATCTTACTACATGCCAGCACCGTTCTACCACCTTTACATAGAATATGCAATTTATTTTATTATTTTTTATTTTTTATTTCTTTTTTTGATACAGAGTCTCACTATGTCACCCTTAGTCAGCAGAGTGCTGTGATTTCACAGCTCACAGAAACCTCGAACTCTTAGGCTTAAGCAATTCTCTTGCCTCAGCCACCCAAGTAACTGGGACTACAGTTGCCTACCACAACACCCAGCTATTTTTTTGTAATGGTTGTCATTTTTGCTTGGCAGGCCCCAGGCCAGGTTCAAACCTGCCAGCCCTGGTGTATGTGGCTGGCACCCCAGCCACTGAGCTACAGGCACCGAGCCAGAATATGCGATTTAATTCTCATAAAATTTTACCATATATAGGTGAGGAAGCTGAGGCTCAAGACAGGTATTTTAAGTTGTCCAGAAGTTTAGACAGATTATAGTATTGCAGAGTCAGGATTAATTTCTCCATAAAGTCTCTTTGTGACAAAGTTTGTGCGCAAACCTCTGAATGTATCCAAATTGAGTACTCTATGGAAAAGCTACATCATCTACAGAAGTGACTTGTAGTCTTGTTTTCTTAAATAACATTTCAGGCACAAGAGACAAAAATAGTCAAGACCATTGACTGTAGGCGACTACATGAGTAATGGGAGCACACTCAGACACGAATGCACAGACTTCAGAATCAGTACAAAGGTCCACCGTCTGTCCAGTTTGTCCACTCTGTACTTACGGGTCTTCATTATGGCTGTCAGTTGGGGTCCACCCAGCATATAGATCTATCTCAAACAATACCTAAAGGGTCTCCTTAGCCCCCTTCTCGTGAAGGACTAACGCTATCCAATGGAATGAACTATAATGTTTTCTAAACTTCTCTTGTGACTGAAGGTCTATGACTATGTCCTGGTTTATTTTGAATTTTCAACACCATGAAATCCAAGAGCAATGATAATGTTTTAAGGGTGGTAATAGGAAGAGAGATGTACAAAAGGTAGAGGAGAAGAAAAAATAAATATAGCAAGGTTAAAGAAATATGTAATCCATGGGCATCCCATTGCTTGTATATTCATAACACTACTTTCTTCCCCATGGTTGTGGGAAGCAGGGTCACAACAATTAATGGTATTATATTTCATTATTAACATTATATTAAAACATTTTAAAAACTACTAATATTATGTTTTCTTTACTTTAAATAATCATGCTAAAGGGTTAATCAACACTTCCTGTGAAAGGAAGCATGATGTTTAGCCAAATGTTTTTCTTTTTTAAAAAAGCAGACAAGAAATAGCTTCAATAATTCATATTAATTCAAGTCCTTAGTTAATGAGGCAAATGGAGTGCTCTCAGAGGGGACAAAAGCACATAGCAGCAGCATCAAGAATCTTCAAACCACTGCTGGCAAAGGATATTGTAAGTCCAAAATACCCCCTAACCACCTACTATTCATGCTTTACACTTGGGGTAAGCTTAATACCATTCTAATTTTGCAGATGGTAAGCTAAAACAGTGCCTATACTATGATAACAAACACACGACTACTTATAGTCTTCTTTGTTGTTATGGTTATTAAGCATCATGACTTCATCCAAGTTGTCTGAAATGTTCACTATATTAATCATTATATATTGATTTGGCCCAGAAATAGTAGTTCGTGATCATCTCTACCTAGCCCACTAATGAAACTGTTGGCAAGCTAAAGATATATAAAAGTTGAAAATCAAATCATGGATTGGGTTAACAAATGGAATGATAAATAGGCTGAGTCATATATTAGAAAGGTGATTGATTCGTCATAGGTGAATCAGGTAAAGTGTAAATACATGTTCGTTTTACTAACATGTATTAGGAAGAACTATGTGGCAAATGCACTGCGCCAGGCACTAGAGGTTAGGATAAAGAATAAGATTTCCTCTTGAGTTCTCAAATGCTCTTGGCTAAAAAAAACAAAACAAAACAGAACAGAACATTGCTATTCACTTTGATTTCATGTAACAATGCCACTTGCTCACTAGCACAGTACTCTGAAAAGTAGCTGAAGCAGGGGAGAGGGATTTGGCTTCCTAAGAGGGAGATCTTTCTGAGCTGAGCTTCGATAAATAAGAAAGAAATAAGAGGAAATAACTGTATATCCATTCACGTGTTTACCACAGAATCTGAATTATGTAGGGCATGTAGGCTTTGGAGATTATAATAACAATCATGGCATGGTGCCTACCCTCAGGTTGCTTGTAGTCTGGTAGGGACAAAACTCCAAATATGTAAAGGGCTCCCTTCTGCCACCCTCCACAAAGTAACACACAAACATGCTTACATATAAAAAATCATGATGAATTCAATGAAAGGCAAATAATTTGATGTGGCTAAAGCATAGGCACATGGGGGGGGCATGAATATCTAATTCCTTCCTCCTCTCCTTCCGCTCATTCCTCCATGTTTCCCACGGCTTCATTCTATTGATTGTTTTTTTATGTCTGAGTCAGTGGGACAGGATCCTAACTAGACTTTTTACTTTTACTTTTGCTAACTTCCAAACTAACAAATACTGTACAAATCTTCATTATTTGGGGGTACACTCTTCAGCAAGACACTTAGAGCCTTTTATGAACTTGTCCTACTCATTGACCTTCACCCCTGCAACAAGCACACCACTGTTTCTTGAACCTAATGACTTCTTTCTATGAAACACCATGGCCCAATGCTGTCTTCTTTCTCAAATCTCCAGTTTTCATATACTCTGCTTCCTGGATCTAGAATGTCATTATCTCCTTCTGTGTCTAGAGAATCCCTCCTCATCTTTGAGGACTTTGTCTTTAGGAAGTCTCCTCTACTCTCTCAGCCTGTGTGCATGCCCCTCCTAGCTAGTCCACAATTCCATGTGGTTATATCTGCACTAGCAAAGCTCCAACTGTGTTATTTTCATAATTCTGTTGTCTGTGTCCTTCACGGAACCTGGAGACTGCTTTTTTTGTTTCAGCAATATCAACCTCACATCCGCTGTCTGATAAAATAGCAACTGTTCAAAACATACTTGTTTAATTAATTGTTGATTCTAGTGCTCAATTGCAGTATTTTAGATGACATGTTAAAATCTTATCCTGCCTATAAGTGGTTAACAAAGAAAAAGTGGCCTTTTTCCTTAAATGGTAGGATAGTAAATATTTTAAGCTCAGTCTTTGTTGTAATTATTTGGATCTGCTATGGTAGCATAAAAGTGGCCAGAGGTACATGCAAAATGAATGACCATGGCCCATGGCCAATGACATTTTATTTACAAAAATAAATGGCTAACTTTCAAGCTTGTAATTTGATGGTTTTTGCTCTATACCACAGGTCACAAGCTCACATCTCATAGGTTCAAGCTCTTCCCCAAACATGTTTTTTGCTTATAGAATTACAATTCTCTATGGGTCTCTTACGTTTCTGTACATCATGTAAACAGGCATATTGATAGTTGTTTCACCTTAACCGTGCTATCTTTACAATGATATTTGTAGAGTGAACAGACTTGGAAGATGGATATAGTGTCTCCCAAGCCGAGCAGGACAGACAAGTTTATTGCCTATTATAAAAGATTCAGATCCCAAACCTGTAACACAACCCACTATATGTGTATCTATTATCTCCTGGTCCTTTTCATGTCCCTCTGTAGGGATTGAGCTCAGAGGATGAAGGCACAGGGTGACAGTGGCACCCTGTTCTTGGGCTACTGTTATTACCATGAGTAATAAAGCCCTTTCTCTCACATTTTCTGCTAATGCCCACGAAACTACAGCAAACTTACTTGCTGGGATAAAATGAAACTGCCTTCATAGTTTCTGGAAGATTTTCCTACATCACACTTTAAATAATTACATCTAATTATTTAAAATAGAGATTTTTTAAAAGTTTAATTTTGCCTTCTCTTGAAAAACCAAAGTATTTGGCAGCATGAGCCTGTATTTTCTCATGGCAACAAGTGGCAAGAACTTAGTGGCAGCTGTCTCTTTGATTCCCATACTTCCAGGCTAGCTCCTGGTCAGTCCCTGTTTCACTGATTTATATTCCTTGTCTGGCTTCAATGGGCATTTCAGTTTGTGACTCTGCCTGAGGTAATAAAATATCACCAACTTTAAGCATGGGATTAGGTTAGCTCTTTTAGAAAGATTGCACTTAGAGTTGTTGAAAATATTTAGATGAAATATATGGAGGGAATTTTAGAATGAAATGTTAGAGCATGAAAAAACATGTGAAGATACATTATAAAGTCCCAAATCTACAGATGCTGGTATAGATGTGGAGAGAAGGGAACAATTCTACACTGCTGGTGAGATCTGCAAATTAACACAACCTTTATGGAAAGAAGTATGGAGAGTTCTTAAAGAACTAAAAGTCAACCTTTCATTTGATCCCACAATTCCATTACTAGGTATCTACCCAGACAAACAAAAATAATTTTATCACAAAGACATTTGTACCAGAGTATTTACTGCAGATCAATTCATAATTGCCAAGTCATGGAAGCAACCCAAATGCCTGTCAACCCATGAATGGATTAATAAAATGTGGCATATGTATTCCATGGAATACTATTCAGCCATAAGAAAAGATGGATACTTTATACCTTTTATGTTTACTTGGGTGGAGTTGAAACACACTGTTCTTAGTAAAGTATCTCAAGAGTGGAAAAAAATATATTCAATGTACTCAATACTATTATGAAACCAATATATAAACAATTACATGCCCACACTAATGATAAAACCCAAATATATTCTAGCAAGGGGGTAGCGACTGGAGGAATCTCACCTAATGTGCACAATATGAGGGTGTTCAGCACGTCCTCTGGGTGAAGGGCTCAACTACAACTTGAACTTTACCTTGGAAGTGAGAACAACATAACCTAAAACGTTGTACCCTCAGGTTAATATGAAATTTAAACAAAATATGAAGAGGGACTGCGCTAATAAGATCAAGTAGAATACATAAAAAGTAAATGATTCCATGGTATTGTCAGGATTGGTGTCAGGACCTGGTATCATGTTGGTACATCCTGTGAGGGAAAGAAGGACAATGAATTATGCAGCGGGGTTTAGTCTGAATGATCCATGGCTAGTGATGTCATTAGCTGAGAGTAGTTCTATCTGTAGCTCTGGAGAAAGTTTTTTAGGGATGAACCTTCATAGAACCTCGGACAAATCTTTGTATGCACATTGAATAGGTCTCTTTTTCTTTTTCTTAAGGAAATGCTGATATCTTTCACTAGACTTTCAAAGAGACCTATGGTAATGCTATTAAAAAGTCTACCGTTGTGGATTTGGGAGTCATCCACAAAATCTTTGAGATTATCCTTAGAATGTGTCTATAATGAGAAGATGAGAGACGCAGCCCAAGGAAAAGTCATGAAGTCATGGGAAAAACAAATACAAAATAGTTTTTGAAACCAGAAACTGTAAAATTTCAAGAAGAAATGTTAAGTCTTCAGAGTAATCAATTAGATTAAGGATTGAGAATAAGCTTATTATTAAGCTTATTAAATGTAGTGACTGGTAATCTATAGGGAGGCTTCAGTGGGATTTTTTTACTTGAGAAAGAATATTAGAAAATAGAAGTAGCATAAGAAATCCCTGGTTATGGGCTGTGTCAAGATTTGGTTAAAATTTATGAAAATTTGTAGAGATTGTCTAGGAGATGAGAGACTTGAAAATATTTGTGTTAAAAGGGTGACAACTAAGGAGGGAAATAATTGAAGATGTTACAATAAGAGCAAAAAATACGAATGTACAAATACTCCAATTATCTTTGAATTTCCCTTCCTATTAAGGAAATGCTGACATTTTCACTTCCTCCAACAATATGCTTCACATTCTTATCTCATCTCCATATTTATGAGCCATATTGGGGAAAGTGTGGTGAGAGACCCAGATATAAGATTGGGAGACTTGCAACAGAAAAGGCAGAAATTTACTGAAGAGAGACCATAGAATCAATTAAAAGTAAAGAGAAAAAAAAAAAAGAGGAAAGAGAAAAGTGGACGAGGACAAAGGCCCTCACTATAGGCAATTTATGGCAGTAACTAAAAGTTTAGAGGTAGAACAAGAGAAGTTTCAAAGCGTCAAGAGATATGAGAAACTGGTGACACAAGAGGAAGAGCAGAAAATGAATTTAAAGTAGAAGTGTGGATTTTGGACAAGATTTCCTGTCATGATTTTTGAGAAATGAAAGTAAAAGATCTAGATGACTTTTTAGTCACATTGTTTGGTGGACTGTTTCTCTGCATATCACACAATGTTTAGACTGGATCCTTTGGGGCTGTTGTATTTAGTTGGGTCACCAAAGAACGACGAGGCTACAACTGTGAGTAGGACTAGAATTTCTCCAAAGCATAGTGCACGATAGTAGCTGTGTTTAGGCTGACAGGATGTGTAATTAGGAAGCCAATTGCAGAGAGGAGAGAGTGATGAAAAGGAATTTCCATTTCTTTATCCTTCATTCTAGAAGCCAGGAGGGTTGAAGGATAAGAAAGATGACAGATGATTGCCTTCTTTGCACGTCATTAGATCTTTCCCGAGTACCACCATCCTTGCCACCTTTTGCTCAAAGAAAAAGAAGAAAAATTAGAAACAGGAAAAAAAAAGAAAAGAAAAATAACATGTGAATGCTAAGAATAAGGGAGAACATAGGAAAAATGCTATTTGCCCAACTGTTTTTTCTTCTTTGCCCTCCCTGAAGTCACCCCACTTATGCTACCTGTCCAACTCCGACTATTTTAGGGAATGACAAGGGGAGAAGAAACAAAAAGGAAAAGATAAACCCCATCCCACAAAAACTCTCATTTAACTTCTTGCCCTTCCTTCTTCACTCTCACTTGACACTTCAACTCACACTGCATCTTCCACCCTCAGAGATTCTATTTGACTTGTCATTCATACTCTATTCCTTCATGTCACTCTGTTCCACCTTAAAATCCTAGAACTAGCACCGGGGGGTTGGAGCGGAATAAATGCCATCTTCTTCCAGCCGTCCTGCAGGAAGAGTTGCTGCTAAAGAAGGGAGCTGCTTCTATTTTATAGGCCTGGGTTTGTTTTCTAACCATTTAGTAAAACATTGTCTTTGTGTGACTTGATTGCTTTTTGATACCTACTTAAAATTCAGCATTAACAAAGTGCCAATGCGAACTGGTTTATTTTCCCCTCTGTAATTTATCAGCTGCTGTTTTTAGTTGCAAGAGGCTTTAGGGGCTGTGTTCAAGGACCTGTTTCTTATTCATATTTTAATCTATACAAACATTGTACAAAACAGAAAGATGTCTCAATGAATGTTGACTATAAAAATGTGGGGGCTATAACTTCACCATAAGGAAAAAAAAATCTCTAAGGCAAAATTTAAGCAAAGGGTGTGAACGCACACAATTGGGCTTATTCATTAGGGACTTAGATAGATAATTTTAAGATAGAGTAATAATAGCCACGGGTATATACTTTGTTTTCAGTTCAGCCTAAACATCTGAAAAACTTGCTAACTTAATGGAATGATTCTATGAAGGGTTGATCAGATTTTTTTTTCTTTTTTGTTCTAGCACAAAACAACCTAACAGAAAAGTTAAAAAGCCCTATTTGTAAAATATTTGCTATCATTTGTCCATGTGTTTCTAATTATTCTTGTATCTTGCAACCACTTTGTCTTTCACAATCATATAAAATAAACAGTAAAACATGGTTTTTATTTGTTCGCATTTGCGCTGTAGACATTGCTCCTCAGTAATATTTAATAAGTTATTTAATTCACTTCTGTTTAAATATTGATAAAGTTTATTATTTGTACTCCAGATTCTTCCACAACCTAGAATAATTTAGATAATTAATAGAATTTTTGATACATTTTAGAATAATTTAAATTAATATTTAATTCACAGTTCTGTTTGATAGCATATAAAGTAATGATAAATATGAGTATTTGGGCAACCAGTAATTCTTTAATAGCATTCTCTTATGGAGATAAAAATGTTTAAATATTAATTAATTTAGTACTATTAGAACTGCATAGTTATTAGGCATTTCCAAATTTGGAAGAATTTTCATTACACAGTAACTGGGTAATAGAGAAGGAAAACTAAAAGCCCTCCTCTAATCCTTACAGGGGACAGATCAAATGAAATTTCCTAATAATCTGGAGATGTTTCATAATCAAACACTTAGCAGTCATCCCAGAAATAGCAGATATAAGGCTTCATTATTGACTGGGGTTTTCAGAGTACATGCACTTCTGTCTCTATACCAAATAGATTTTCATTACTCAAGAAACATATGGCAGCAAATGAACCAAAAAAAAAAAAAATGTTGCATTATTTTTCTGCATTAAGTGCTGACATTATGTTTGCCACACTGTGTGTGTGGTTTTATGTAATGAGAATCTGTTGGGAGAGTTTGGAAGTACACTCACTCTCTGTTCTAGCTTACACCTTTCAAATGAGGCCATTTTCAAAGTAGAATATAGTCTGTGAATCATGCCCAATCTAATTATCATGCGGTGCTTTAGAAATTACTCCTAAATGGCTGCTATTAACATAAACAAGTCAATTTACATGTCACAAGGAGGTTCAGGTTAGAAGAAATGTATAATGGATTTTCGTATGTTTGTGATCAAGTCTAAGTATGCTTTTATTTAAAACATAGAATGATAAATAGATGTACTAAATTGGCTGCATATAAAATTTGCTCTTACTTTATATCAATAGGTTATAATGGCTTTCACAATCAGTCGTATATATTTACTGAGTACCTACTATGTGCAAACATCACGCTGAGCAAAGACCTCCAAAGCAGATAGGTCTCTGCTCTGCCAAAAATGACTCTGAATTAATTTTGCTTCAAATCTTTAAAGGAACAACTGTAGAGCTCTAGCAGAATAAGTACTATCATCAAAAGACTGAACTGTCTGGCACAAAAAGCAAATATCTCTTTCTTTTTGAAATAAAACCTTATAAAATGGAATAAAACTTAAATATAGCATAATTTCAAAATCTAAAATCAACTCAAATGGGTTGAAACTGGTTGAACTGTGTCACTGTATTGAACAAGCAGGCAAGAAGGTAGGCAAGAAAAACACCACTAAGTTAAAGGAAAGGGGAAAAAAGAGTTGAAACATGACAACAGAATCATTTACCCAACTTCCTTTCAACATTTTAAAATGAAAAAGCCTGGGCAGGGGTGGGCAGAGGGGATTTATAAAGAAACTGTTAAAGTTGTAAAGAAGCATCACCAAAAAAAAGAAGTTAAATGAAATTTGATGGTGACGTAAGAGATTTATGGTTATTCAGTCGTTTTGTCCTCTTCCTGGGATAGCATCAGAGAAAATGTTATGCTTTGAGAGAATCTAAATTTAAGTTCTACAGCAGGAGAACACAGGAATGAGAAGAAACATTTTCAAACAAGGCAGTAGCATGATCATTTTGGGAGGTCTCTAGGAAGTGGTGTTTTGGTTTTGGCTGTGCCTAGAAAGCAGCCCCAGAAAATGAAAGATCCAACACTCATTCAGGCAAAAATTAGGGGTTCTTGTCTGATTCCAAATTATTTCAGGTTATTTTCTCTAGTCTTATTATTAATACATGGATAGATCTCTTGTTCTATCAAAAAGTGCAGGAATGGTCTCAGTTAGTGGCTTTTAAAACCACAGGACCTTTACGGAGTATATGCAAAAACTTGAAACCGAGTATGATACACTCGTAATTATCACTGAAGGGAAAATATAGAGACAATCTATATTGGTTGATAGAATATCGATCAATGTTGGTGCAATATGACATTTTATTCATTCATTAAATTATTCATTCTTTCAACAAATACTTATTGTGCATTGGCTAAGAGTCAGAAATACAGCCACAACTAAAGAGTTAGCTTAGATTCTAGAGCAATACCACGCAAAGCCAAATAAAGGTTTTTTTTCTGCCTTTGGAAAGTACAGAATTTGATCATTATTGTATCTTTTGTATTTATCTGGATGAATTTGAAGAATATTCTCCTTAGTAAAGTATCTCAAGAATGGAAAAGCCAACATCCCATGTACTCAATACTAAATTGAAATAGATAGAAAACTAATAATAGATTAACAACTATAGGCCTACATGAGAGAAAAAGCAATTAAATTCAAGAAGGAGGAGAGGTTGTTTGGGAAGTTTCCACCAAACAGGTGCAAAGTAGGGGTATATTGCACTCCTACTGGGTGAAGGACTCAACTACAACTTGGACTTGCAAACAATGTAATCTAATTGTGTGTACTCCTCATATTAATCTGCAAAAAGAAAAATCATAATAATAGCAAGAAAGAAGAGGAAGACAATGTGGTAGACAAGGAAAATAGGTAGGAGAAATTAATCTTTGAGAATAGATTATAATTATCCTTATAAAAATTGAGTCTTTCTTTTACCAGTAATTGTTGTCTCTTAGGCATATCAATTAAATAGTTTACATTTTCCAACTATGGAGTTTACACTTTGCTTCATTTATGGAACATTATGTCCCTGGTATAATTTTTAATTTTTTTAAACAAAAGCACCACTGTATGTAATGTTAGGCTGAAAGTACATTGTAAGATAAAAGTACACACTAGTTTTGAAAGAAAAACTTCCCTGGCAAGAGCATAATTTTTTAAAAATTACTAACTGTTCACAAACACTTAAAGCTCAAAAATACTTAAGAAATTATCCCCTGCAACTCTAGCTTCCTTGAGATTCTAAAACTATTCCTTAAAATGTTCAGAAATGACTATCCAAACACTTTTTTCACCTCATCATCCCTTTAACACATACTATTAAAAAAATCTGTATTATTTTATTAATTTGTTTTAACAACTTGTACTATTAAACTAAGGGCAGGAGTAGGATGCATTTCTCTGGTAGCCTTAAAAAGAATGTGGTATTATTGTGTTCATAGTTTAATCTGCCAGGATTCCATAGCCAAGAAAAGATGGGTGTCAGATCTCTACACTTAATCTTCAGAACATCCGGAACTGAGAAACAGAGCTTGAGCAAATGAAAACAAGATAAAATGTAAGCAAGCCTGCCTTTAGCTTTATAAGAAAGTGCATCAAATGATGTGGAGAAAAAAAAAAAAACCCTCATTGGTTTCAGGATTTGGTCTGAGACTCTGACAACTGTTACCATGTTTCTTGTCTTTCTCCTGTGTTGATATTGGTAACAAACCCATGGAAATGAGAAGGAAGGTGGCATGCCAGAGAAACTTTTTTCCCCCCAAATCAGATTGAAGCACTAAAAGGAGCCTTACTTCTACAAAAAAATGGGGGAAAAGTGGGGATAAAACACCCACAGATGCAATTGAAGCTCCAGACAGAGTACTGGTAAAATGTTTTGGATCTGATACCTCTGTAGTTATCTAAACAGGAGGGAAGGACTGCCTGAAAAATTAAATATTCTTTTATAGAGAAAAGATAAGGAGAGGATACTTGCCATTTCATCCTACCTAATTAAATTGCAAATAACTACTGAAAGTAAATAATTTTTATGCGTTAACACACTGAGTTAAATGTGTTAAGTTTTGCATTGGCATAATAAAAACAAATGTAAATGCTGTTATTGTGTTTGTATTAAAGAAAATACTTAAATAGGAGAGATTGTACGTCAAATGTAGAGGTTCTGTTAAAATCAGTTACTGAAAGCAACTCAATTTCTTTTCAGAAAGTATTTGTCCTAAAAGGCTTTCTTTAAATATAATTTTTGAGAAGATACTTGAAAATATTATTTAGGCATATTTTAATTGCAACGCTGAACTTTGTATCATAATATGTTTTGTATCTTAATATAATCCCTTTCCTTTACATCACCTGAGTCTCCTCTTTAAAGTCAAACTTGGTTCCAGATTCTAAAGTTGCTACTTCACCAGTCTTCAATAGTAATACACACAATTTGAAAGACATGAGCGATTGTGGAGAATTTGGCTTGTTCTTTTTCCCTTAGTTGGTACTTCAGCGATCCCGGTTTCATCTACATACTCACTTAATTACTTGGTTGCATTTAATACTTTTCTAACACATCATTTGGTCATAGAAAGTAGGTCTCTTAGTAGAGAATCCAATGCTATCCTTGTTCTTCAAAAGTTCAGCCAGTTTCTGCAAAAGAATGAAGATAATTTAGCCTCACTTGCTCTGCCCTTCCCCAGGAATGGCAATGTGTTTCCTCACTTTCCCTGGGGAGACTGAGTCTGTCAGCCTTAGCTGTGTAAGTCTCTCAGGCAGCATGGCCTGGACTGGGTTTTGGAGAGACCAAGGAAGAAAAACCAGGGATGGTAATGTTTTTAATTTTGTTTTTTGGTATCACAGCAGTAATAATTTTCTTCAAAGTCCAAGTTGCTATTAAAAAAAAAAAAAAACACAGCTGCGTGGATAACTTAGCACATTCATGTTACTGGCAAATAGGGGGTTCCAGGGAGAGGTGGTAGGGAGTTCTTCCAATCAGAACAACTCTTAGAACAGACCACTACTTCTATTCAGCTCAACTGGAGGTCTTTTCCCATTCCATAATGTTAAATTAAAAAAATGCTTTAACTATGAATGAAGTAATGGTAATTCAAAAGTGCCACTCAAAGTAGTATTTCCCTTCATTTTACAAACACATGGGAATGCTTCATAATATGAGAGGGGACTGAAAAATTCACCCATAATATTAGTCACAGCAAAATGTGTCTTACTTTTGCTTATGTAATGATTGTGCTTTAAGGAATCTGACATTTGCAGTTGTATATTAGATTCTATTTCTAGTCTAGCCACTTAGGTAAACTTAATTGTTCTGACAATTAAGTTCATGAATTTACCACCATGTGCTTATGTGGGCAGCACTGTACAAACAGCTCGGTAGGGTTTCATAACCTCATTATATCAGTGTCTCCCAGCTTGTTCATGTCGACGTGTAGCAGTGTCTTGCTGAGTGGTGCTCATTATTGTTTTGTGTTTTTGTGTGCCGTCCTGAGAATGTGGTAGCTAGAATTAGAGCAATGAGCAAACATTAAATTTCTTGTTAAACTTGGCCAGAGTGGAAGTGAAATTGGGAACATGTTAGTCCAAGTTTATGGGACACATGCCATGAAGAAAACGCAGTGTACAAATGTACTAAACTTTTTCAGAGGGGAGAGAAAGTGTCACTGATGGAGAGAGGTCAGGGAGGCCAATAGTGAGAAGAACTGACAAACACATTGCAAAAATTCATCAAATTGTGTGTCAAAATTGTCAGCTGACTGTGAGAAGCAAAGCAGACCTAGTAAACATGGATAGAAAAACTGGAAAATCTGACCTGAAAATCTTGGCATGAGAGTGTCTTGGCATGTGCAAAAAATGGTTTCAAAGGACATCACCAATGACAAAAGCAAAGAACTCACACAGCACTTAAAACTTCTCCGAGAAAGTGTTAAGCCAGTAAACTAATAACTGTATTGGAACCTGCACCCTACTTCCCTGATCTGGCCTCTATTGACTTTATCTTTACCCAAAGATAAAGGAAATAGTAAAAGCAGGACATTTTGATGGCATTCAGGACATCAAGGGTAGTACAATAACAGCTCTGATGGCCATTCCAGAAAAAGAGCTCCAAAATTGCTTTGAAGGGTGCATCAGACACTGGCATCATTTCATAGATTCCCAAGGGTGAGGGTGACCATAGTGATATTCAGCAAAGAGGTATGTGGCACTTTTTCTAGGATAAGTTCACAAATTTACCATACATTGTATTATATAAAATTAGGTTTACTTTTTAGCGTCCAGACTAGAATGGGTAGAAATGCAGATTCCTGGGCCCCACTCCAGAATTTCTGAGGTGTGTTCCGAGAATATGCTGTTTAACACATCACCAAGACAATTCTTACAAAAATGCTCACAGTTTCAGAACGACTGGTTTAGAGATGGATGAATTACAGAAATAAGGGCTCTCCCCATAGGTATGAGTAGGTGGAAAATGGTGGTTAGAGGTAAGAAAGCAGAGAAAATTGGCTAAATTTTCTCCCAAAAAATATTTATCCCACTACCTAGTTAAAACTGAATTGTATGAAATTCAGAAAGTAATTATAAAAATTTTGATTGTACTAAGAAATAAAATATCAGGTAAGATTTTATAAAATTGAAAGTGTTAGTACTCCTCAATGTGAGGAGATTTTACCTTACTTTTTCTTTTCACTTTGCTGGCATCATGATCCTATTCTTATTGTATTTTATTTTATTTTTTCCTTCCCACTTGCTGCTGCTGCTTTGCTGAGGTTGTTTTTGGTGCTTGATTAACACTATCTAATTTCCATTATTAAACAAGAACTAGTATTTGTTCCATGAAGTTTCTGTTTCTTTCTGTGACTATCAACTTCTGTTTCTTACTTTTGATCAGAAAGGAAAAAGCTTAGGAATGGGAAGCTCTGATTTCAGGCCTAGCCCTTCAGAGAAACTTGCTAAAGTGCCAAGAATTTGATTCAGGCACAGAGGAATTCACATTACTTGGTTCTCACCTTGTCTCTCCTGGCATAAGATTGAATATATTTTCTCTTCTAAGACAAAAGTCACTTATAGATAATAGCCTCCTGGTTATTTCCTTTCTGTAATCTATAACTTCTTCCTTTTTTTAGTAGTACCAATTATGGATGCTAAACTTTAGAAATCTCTGAGGTTTTGTCAGTGCTATTTTACTAGTATCAATTTCTTAAAGGCCGTCTAGGACTTTTGTTTGTGTTTCTTTTTTTTAAACCTCTTATAAGCTTGTTTCCTTTCTTTTTTACCCTATTTTTCCCCTTTAGCAATATTCCTCATTTTCATACCTAGATTGCCTCCGACTCTCAACCACCATAACAGAAATACTAACATCACTTAATAAATCTCCTTACATACCAATCTGAGAATCTCCCTAGAATCTATAAACAGGGGTAGAATGGCTGGGCTTTTAGTGGACATAACCTTGACTTGGCTAAGTATAGCATATAACCTTCCAGAAGGGCTCCACCAATCCATGTGTCCCTAGCATGTGGGGCTTACTGTATATAGTCATATCTTGGCAATATTTGGCTTCATCCAGATTTCTACTTTTACATTTTTGGGGTATAAACCCATAAACAGTTTTAAAGAAAAAGGGAATATAACTCATCACCACTCTTATTGATCAGTCCAAATGGTTTGTATTGCGATAGTGAAATGTCAAAGCAAATAATGGACCAATACTTCATTTGAAGAGCATGGTTTGGGAAAGAGAGACAGAAGAAGACATAGTATATTGGAAAAGCTGGTTGCAGCAAAATGAATACAGTACTTGGTAAGCATGAGAAAAGGTCGTGTGCCGCCCAAAAGGGCAGAATCAGGGAACGTTGTTTAAGTGATCCTGTGGCTCTAAAGGAAGAGTATATACCTACCAGATCCTTGACTAAAAAAGAGTGCTCTTCTTCTTGAAATATTTGTCCTCTTTGATCAAAAGTGCATTGTTTATAATCATCTCCGTGGAGGTACATCAACCATGGGTATCAAAGTTTCAGATCTCCTTGCATTTTAAAAGATGAGTTGGGGTTTGTTATGCTGAACATTGCAGAATGTTCAGCAGAGAAAATAGCACACATGAAGGCAGAGAGAAGAGAAAATACATAGAGGTCGGCATGGAGACCAGCCTGGGAATGTACTATCTACTTTATGTAAATGTTCTCATTGAATCACAGCATTATTGACGTAAGTCATCTTCATTTTATATGGAGAAACAAAAGCTAGGCACTGTGGTGCATGCCTGTAATCTAGCACTCTGGGAGGCCAAGGTTTGAGGAACACTTGAGCTCATGATTTCAAGACCAACCTGAGTAAGAGCAAGACCCTGTCTCTACAGGTGCCTGTAGTTCCAGCTACTCAGGAGGTGGAGGCAAGAGGATCACTTGAACCCAGGATTTTGTGGTTGATGTGAGCTAAGCTGCTGCCACTACATTATAGCCTGAGTAAGACCCTTTTCTCAGAAAAAGAAAAAAGAAAAGAAAAGAAAAGAAAGGGAGCAAAGCCTGACACAGAACACATTGCCCATTGATATCCACATATGAAAGACTGAAACTTGACTTACACCTTTCTCCACTCACAAAAATTGATTCAAGATGGATAAAGTACTTAAATTTAAGGCATGA